>APFE031100674.1:0-19591 GCA_000404065.3 Pinus taeda
TGCTTATTTATCTCATCATATTTCCTATAATTGTATTAATATAAGTTTATATATATTCTATTTAGTTTTAAATTAAAAAGAAGATAATAATTTTTCCCTTAATAATTATTTAGTGGGTTTAATTTCTTCATTTATGTACAGAAAATTTACTAAATGTATTTATTTAGTTTTATCTAAATAAAATGATATACTATAATAATAAGTTTATATATAAACATAGTTAAAAGAATTTTAGTTAATTATAAGCATATATAATTATTGTTTTGAGGCTTCTGCGATTTGTACTGTGTATATTTTTCCTCCGGAATTATTAAATTCATAGTTGTTAGAATCGATGTTTTGAGCCATCCACTGTGGCTCATCATCAGGATAGATCTATAAGAGTGTAGGATAGATCATATGGGAATTGAATATATAGAGGAATGAGTTCTGTTGAAAGGGAATGTTGTTGGCTGACCATGTCATTATTTATAATGGTAATTTTAAATCATTTTAATTAATTTTAATTAATCATAATAATTAATCGAATAATTTAATTAATTATAATATTGTAATCCAATTTTAATTTATTATTTATTTAATTTAAAGTAATTTAATAATTTAACATATGAAATTTTAAAATAGTTAATTAAAATTATTAAAATTATCATATATTAAATTATAAAATTACCTAAAAATAGTTATAAAATTGATTAAAATTATTATAAATTAATTAAAATCAAATATCAACTTAATAAAATAAATTAAAATGATCAAAAATGAAAGTAAATACCATTATAATAATGACATGGTCGACTAACAAATTTCCCTTCCATAATTAACTCATTTCATATTTATTTAAATCCCACGAGGAATCTGTCCCTAAACACTCTTATAAGATCTTATTTGATGATGAGCCTATTTTGATGGCTCAAAACGTCGAATTCTAAAACTATGGATGATATTCCAAAAGAAAACTCTACACACACACACAACACACACACACACACACACACACACACACACAATATAACATATATATAATATATAATATATATATATAAAACAAACAAATTGGCTAATTAATAAACTTTCTCCTAACTCTTGGTCCAGTGAAATGTAGTTGTTTCTTTTGGTCAAAACTAATTGTTTCTTTCTACTTGTTTGAATGATCAGTCTCTCTATTTAACTTGTTTGCATTATCTAATTCTTCATCTTGTCTTGATGATGAATCATACTTGCTAGTTAGGAACGTGTCGACAAATGAATTTTTTTGTGATTATCGCTGAAAACATGTCTCAAAAACTTGATATGGATCACAGAAGCCTTAATTCAATGCATATATATTGTTATGCATACATTGATATGGGTGTAGTTGTCATGCCTAGGGTCATAGTATGTGGTCAGAATTATTAGGCATTGACAATTGAATAGTGGTTAAACTAATGTTATATGCTGATGTGATTATGATATACATGTATCATGCTAATATGGTTGAGCTTGCAGATGAGATATCTTCTTGTGAACTATATCGAGGTATGTTGATTATGTTATGTTTTGGTTGTAGCTGACATGGTGTACTTGCAGGAAAGAGAGCAAAAATGATTAGCAAGATGGTAGACTATAGCTCACAAGACTCTCCCTATGGTCAAGAAGAGAAATGTGGTGTCGGGCATTCTTCTGACTTAGTAGACATGTTGAGAAGTTTGAGGAATAAATAAGGAGTAGCAAGGAAGTTAATGACAGAATCATTCAAGAACAGGATAAAAAAGAAAATTTTAATGCAATAATCCTTCATATTTTGCTATAATTGTAGAGTCAACGGCCTCTTCGAATCGTCCATGGGAAGGAGGACATAACTAACGGGGCATATTGTAGTAGGTCTCATAGTGGGAACCAGTCAGATATAGATTACACGATCATAGATGATAGGGTCTTGCATACTTCGAATATGAGAGGTAATGAACACAGGTTCTATTCTAGTTATGGTTCTGAGAGGCACTATGATCGTTATCATTATCATCCTTGCAAGAGGAGTGATAGGGGATATTTTCCAAAAGAGTTCAAGAAAGTGAAGCCACCTACCTTTGATGGATATTTGAAGAAACTGAGGGATGGAAAATCATGGCTACTTGGGATGAAGAAATTATTTGAGTTTCATGATTACATGGAGAACATGAAAGCCAAAATAACTATATTTAGCCTCAAAGGGAAAGAAGACATATGGTGGGAAGATGTGAAGTGGGTCAGAGACATCAAAACTGAATAATTGAGTTGGTATGAACTCAAGAGACTTTTTAGGAAGAAGTACTTGTTAGATATGCACTATGATAGCAAAGCCAAGGAGTTCTATGAGCTAAAAATGGGATTGATGACAGATGAGTAGTACATGACCAAGTTCCTGGAGTTGTTGAGGTATGTACCAGATCTTAAGTATGGGAAGGACAAAGTTTAGAGATTTTTTAGTGGATTTCCATTAGCATTTAGAGATCAGATTTAGTATAATGATCCTCGGTCACTTAAGGAAGTTATAGGGAATTGAAGCATTTTTATCATTAATGTCATGCTTGAAAATCATTGGAAATTTAAATTTTTTCGGAGTCATGATATTTTATTTTTAATGTCATTATTAAAAAATGTTGAAAATGTACCCTGAAAAAAATTACATTATTCTGGCATCAACACTTTTCGATTTCAAGGTATTTTTTGCACCAAACAAAATTGTTTTTTACTATTATTTTAAAAAAATATTGAAAATTTAGTTTGAAAAAAAAAATGGTGATCCTTAATCAACACTTTCTATTTTTGGGTTGTTTTTCATGTTTTTAAAGATTTTTGGGCTCGAGTATCCATTTTAAGGTAATAGTTCCTGTTTGATCGTAACTATGTTGGTCTTGGGACACGTCCACTTAGTTTGAAATGGCTAGCCAAATGTGTACTAACTAGTTTTGCATTCTGCATATTAAATATTTCCAACACCTTTTCTATGTACTCACTCTGAGACAATGTTAATTTGTGATTTTTCTTATCTCTAGTTATTCTCAGGCCAAGGATTTATTTTGCAGCACTCAAATCCTTCATTGCAAATGAATTTTCTAATTTTCCTATGACCACATTTATTTCCTACATGTTATACCCTATAAGCAACATGTCATCTACATACAATGGCAATATAATATAACCTCCATCATTTTGTTTCTTAAGGTAAACATAATGATTAAAATTACATATAGTATAACCTTGCTCAAACATAAACTTGTCAAATTTTAGATATCATTGCCTTGGAGCCTGTTTTAGGCCGTACAAGTTCTTCTTCAACCTTCACACTAATTTTTACTTCCCTTTGACCTTGTACCCTTGTGGTTGTTGCATATATAGTTCTTCCTCCAAATCCCCGTGGAGAAAGCTTTCCTTTACATCTAATTGCTCAAGATGAAAATATTTGTTGTCACTAGACTTCAAATATTTCTAATTGAAGTCATTTTAACAATAGGAGAAAAAAATTCATCTGAGACTATACCTTTTTTTTGTGCAAACCCCTTCATCACAAGTCTAGCCTTATAACTCTATTTTCCTCCATCTTATTCCTTCAACCTGTAAACCCATTTATTCAGCAATGTGTTCTACCTATAGGCAACTTGACTAAGTTGAAAGTCTAGTTATGCATCAAGGAGTCAATCTTTTCTTCCATGGATTTCTCCTACTTATTCCTAGTTTCTATCTACATTTCTTCTTCATATCTTTTTGGTTCACTAGAATTAGTCAACAATACATAATATAATGAAGGAGAGTATCATTCATGGGGCCTACTTATCCTGATAGATCTTCTAACACCACTTTCAGGTGTTTGAGGTTCTTTTTTCTATTGTGGTTGTTGTTTTCTTTGTGACTACTAATAATTATGATTTTCACGCACCTTTACTTTTTATGTGATCTCGTGAAGCACTGCATATTCTTTGTTTTCCTTTTCTTGTTTCTTTTCCTGCATTTAATCCTTATACAAGAAATTTTCATTGAATATGACATCTTTTCTCCTAATTATTTTGTGATTTTCATAATTATATAAGTGATAACCAAAAAATCATTAACACAATATCCAATAAAGGTACATTTATTTTATTTTTCCTCAAGCTTTGTTCTATATTCTTTGTTAATGTGGACAAAGGCTTCACAATCAAAGTCTTTAAAAATTAGTAGTTTACCTTTTTACCTATCCATGCCTCCTCTAGAATACCGCCATCAAAAGAAATTGAAGGCACTCTATTTATTATAGAAACAACAATATCTATAACATCTGCCCAAAATTGTAAGGGAATCATGCATGCAATCTCATCCACCTTGTGCACTCCATTATTGTGTTGTTCATCCTTTCTTACACACCATTTTCCTATGGCGTTCTTGGAATTGTCTTCTCTCTGTGAATTCCATGTTTTGAACAGTAGTTATCAAACTCGTTGCTGCAGTGTTCACCTCCATTATTTGATCTGAGACACTTCAAATTCTTTCCTGTCCCATTCTCAACCAAAGATTTCGATTTTTTTAAAGTTTAAAATACATCATATTTATTATGAATACAATAAATATATGTATTTCTAGTTGTGGCATCAACAAAAGTAGCGTAAAAGCGAGAGCTAGCAAGAGATGATACCTGAGTTTGTCCCCATACATTTGTATGCATAAGCTCTAATTTTTCTCTCTTATTTTCATTCCCAACTCTGATAATGTTGGAATATAATCCTAACATCTACATTTATTTTTTAGCTTAAGTATCCTTGACTTAGCCACATGTTGGGTAACGGATCCCCTGCGTAATGATTTTTGGGCTTAAAGTCCATAATTTTGGGTAAAAGTATGGTAAAAGGTTCTGCGATCTAGACTTCTTGTCTTCTTGATGCTCAATTTTTTCAACATTGTTGTAATGCTTTTTATGTTCATAATTTCAATTTATTTTTTGTTTTTTTGAAAGGTTGGTTTTCCCACCATAATGTTTCCTCTCTATGCAACTATCTTTGAGTTGCATTCCCTAAATCTCAACTTAAGGATGACTACTTGTTATTAAAATGACAAGAATTTTCTTCTCTGACGAGGATGACTCCCCTATGTAATCCAGGAGAGGGGCGATGGATGTGTCTTGGATTCATGCTAATCAATCTCTTTGCATGTCACCAACCCTTTTAAGTATTAATTATAAGCATCGTGTGACACTCCATCCACAATGCACTATGGCTTGCATTAACCATACTTGTCATTGAAACTATAGAGACTTCCTTGAGGATGTTATTACCTAGTCTATTGACATGGTTTCCATTTTTGTTATGCACTCTCCAAAATTTTGTTTGCCCCTCCCATCATGCCTCTCATCCATGAAACTCCTTGAGCCTTCTTGGATGGTCTCCTCCCCCTAGTATCTCTCTCACCTTCATTGATTCTGACAAGAGGGGAACGACTCTTAATATAGCATTATTACTCATCCCTCTGATGGTCATGGAGGTGTAGCCTCTCCTTTTTTGGCTCTCACTTCTTGTACCCCTTATCTTTAAGTATTTTTAGATTAGTTTGTTTCATCCTCTCTCTAGCTGTTATGACTAGGAAACATCCTTATTGTTGCAGAGGATGTGATGGTTGTGGTGATGTGGGCAGATCCCATGTTTTTTTATACCTTTAATCCTCAAAAAAATATTATCAAAGTCATACCCCACCTAAAATTCAAGTAGAAAAGCATGCAGTTGAAGAAGAGGTGCATCATGAATGTCAAGGAATATTGGATTTAGACGTTCTCTATGGGATTGCAACCTCGATTCCACACACAGAAAATACTAGGGGTCATCGAAATAATTTTTTATGCATAGTTGAATTTCATTTGCATGCTAATTCATCTCCTAAGAAGGCTCTCGCTGATAGGAGGAAAGCACATGATAACATATTTTACAAGTTGGAGTAGTTGAAGTTACTAATGATGAACGTGAAGGGTTGTCTAACATGAATGGAGATGGGATCAACTCCCAATTATAGAGAACCACCCCCAAAGGAGACATACTATACCATCAATATAAACTTCTTGTCTTCTTGGTGCTCAAGTTTTTCATGTTGTTGTAATGTTTTTTATGTTTATAATTTCAATTTATTTGTTGTTTTTCCCAAAGGTTGGTTTTCCCACCATAATCCTTCCTCTCTATGCAACTACCTTTGAGTCGAATTCCCTAACTCTCGACTTAAGGATGACTACTTGTTATTAAAATAACAAGAATTTTCTTCTTTGACGGGGGTGACTCCTCTATGTGATCTAGGAGAGGAGCGATGGATGTGACTTGGATTCATGCCAAATGATCTCTTTGCATGTCACCAACCCTTTGATGTATTAATTATAAGCATCATTTGAGACTCCATCCAGAATGCACTGTGGTTTGTATTAACCACACTTATCATTGAAACTATAGAAACTTCCTTGAGGATGTTATTACCTACTCTATTGACATGGTTTCCATTTTTGTTCTTGCACTCTCCACAATGTTGTTTTCCCCTCCCATAATTCGTCTCATCCATGACACTCCTTAAGCCTTCTTGCATGGTCTCCTCCCCCTAGTATCTCTCTCACCTTCGTTGATTCTGACAAGAGGGAAGGACTCCAACTAGAGTATTATTACTCATCCCTCTCATGGTCATGGAGGGGTAGCCTCTCCTTTTTGGGCTCTCACTTATTGTAACCCTGAGCTCTGAGTATTTTTAGATTAGTTCATTTCATCTTCTCTCTATTTGTTATGATTAGGAAACATCCTTATTGTTGTAGAGGATGTGATGTTTGTGGTGATGTGGGAGGATCACATGTTTGTTTATACATTTAACCCTCAAATCACTACTATAAAACTCATACCCCACCTAAAATTCAAGTAGAAAAGCATGCATCTAAAGAAGAGGTGCATCATGAATGTCAACGAATATTGGATTTAAAGGTCTAGATGGGATTGCAACCTCAATTCCACACAGAGAAAATACTAGGGGTCATCGAAATCATTTTTTATGCATAGTTAAACTTCATTTACATGTTAATTGACCTCTTAAGATGTCTCTCGCTGATAGGAGGAAAGCACGTGATAACATCTTACACAAGATGGAGTAGTTGAAGTTACTAATGATGGACGTGGAGGGTTGTCTAACATGAATGGAGATGGGATCACCTCTGAATTCTAAATCACCACCCTCGAAGGACACATACTAGACCATCAATCTAGACTTTATATTCTTGATGCTCAAGTTTTTTAACATTATTGTATTGTTTTTTATGTTTAGAATTTCAATTTATTTGTTGTTCTTTTCCAAAGGTTAGTTTTACCACCTTCAAGACAATATTTTTTTTGTTTAACAATGCACGTTTAAAGTGGACATGCGAACATCTAAAAATTTACATATTTTTTGTTTATTGAATGATGGTTTCCCATTCCATGTGGCAACAAAGTTGTCTAAACTCTTTATAGGGTGGGTGTGTTTCCTTCAATTATATTTGGATTATAGACTAGCAACGGTTATGTCTCTAGTCTAGTTTCCTTATGGTAGGCTTGAGACAGATAATAACTCCAATCAAAAATAAATTTATGCAAATTAGTAGAAGCTTAAACTTACAAAAATAAATGAAGGTTTTCATAAATTAATAATATATATATTTACACACACACGCAGACATCCATTTTACCATATAAATTAAAATAATGATGATTTATATTCGTAACTATGATATTTTGGAAATTCACACACACACACACACACACTTTTTACTATACAAACTAAAATATTAATTATTTTTATTCTGAAGTATGATATTCTAGAACTTCATATTTAAATTTAGTTAATAAACATATAAAAATTTAATATGTACAGTAATTTCTTTTTATTTTCCATAAATATAAGAATATTGCTATATATAGAGATGCAAAATTTATATATAATATAAATAGTATTATAAAGAACAAGCATAGATCCATTTTAACATTGAACATATCAAGTGTTAATAGGTATCAAATCTCCCTAGGTGCAAACATTTCCTCAAGTTTTGTACTTCAAAATAAGTTTGCATTTTGAGAAATTTGATCAATCTGAAGGTTTGGCAGATCAAAGTTAAGATGGATTTACGTTGTTGGCTATAGTGGCCTTGGGAATATGTGATCATAATGGCATATTTTTAAAGGAAAGGATAAAAAGTTAATATCCACGAACTAGCAAGCAAAAAAAATTAAATCCTCTTACTTTTAATGATTTATAAATTGACTTAAGAATGACTGAAGTAATTTTTTTATATGATTTTATTTTCATTTCTTTATTCAATTTAAGACATCTTTTAAAACCAAATATGAGGGAGATTTTGTCGTATAAAGTTACATTTAAAATTAATAAAATAATACTTACATTAACAAATTAACATACTTCTACTTTATTACTTCAATGTCCACCTTAATTTTACATTAACTTTATATAGAGAAATAAGATAATTGAAAGTAAAAATATTTTAATTCCATGTATAATTCATTTTCACTTTTTAGTTCAACGGAAATGTAGAATTGGCATGTGACATAAAAAAATATGTAGATATTACCACCAAGTATATATATATATATATATATATATATATATATATATATATATATATATATATATATATATATCGATGCATTATTAATGACCATAATTGCATTGAGAGGGCTCTACAAGTAGTATCGGAGAGATGTTGTAGTGTCCATAAAATAAAACATTAAATAAAAAAGTAACAATAATAAAGCATAATTTCTACCTAACTAAAAAGTAATAAAAAAGTAAAAATTAATAATTTGATTCAATTCAATTTGTTGTATTGTAATTTTTCTTTATTAAAAAAATAAAAATAAAAATCCAATAAAAAAACATAATACACATATCACATTAAAATAAATTTAAATAATAGTGGGTTCATAATGATTTATATTTCAGAACATATAATTTTGTTTTTCAGTCGAAACACTTTCACTAATTCTTCAAAAATTTACATCCTTCAATTTACAAAACTTTCTTCTCTCCCGACTTCACTCTGACATGATTTGTTAGCCAAGAGAGTGTGCAAAATATTGATAGATAAGACCATTTGTTACACAAATGCTAGCAAAAACTAACCAGATTAACCAAAAAACCAACAGAACCAAAACAAAACCAACAATAACCATTCAATAGAGGGTGGTTTGGAGCTTGAGCTACTCCCAGTACTAAGAGGGCCATTCCCTTCATGCACATGGTAATCAATATGGGCAAGCCTTGCCTTGAGCTCATCTAGTCTCTCGTCTTATCTGTGCTGGATGTGGAAAACCAAATCAATTAATTCCAGGACCTCTCCTTGCATATATTAGACATTATTAATACATGTTATAGTTTCATTCATATTATCATACCTTTTTTGGTGAATTATGTTGAGCCTTGCATGAATATCCCTCAATTTCTCTGCTCAGATGCCAGCGTTGGAGGTTCCAACACATGACCTGATGATTATGCTTTAGCTAGAGCCCCCTCTTCTCTCATGACCACTTCCTTTTCATCCACTCACTCAGCCACACATTATACCCATTCACTAGCCTAACCCTGATGGCTAATGCCATGACGAGCCAACCCATGTTGTCGTTGCATGATTCCCAGGAACCCTTTGCACCAGAATCCTCCACCCAGGGAAATGCCCCACTCCACTTGTTGACCTCGCCATGGAAAGGGACCATGACCACAACCACCCAGTCACTACAACATGCACTTAATTGCTGAATAAATCCGTTTTCAATAAATTTTAGTAAATTTTCCATGATAAAATCCTCCACACGTCCTTGGAGACAAGACAGGCACCTTCGTACTCTGCAAAGTAGTCTTGGCTATGAGCACTACCCTCTCGTGCAGGGAAATCCACTGGTAGGCCTAGAAGTGAGACAATGCACATATATTGGTTTTATATCAAACATAAAATAATTAAATGTAAAGGAATATTTCAATATCAACTTTAAGTCCATGGAGTTTTGGATTGACATGAATGGGTGCACTGTTAAGACATTAGATCACTAGTTAAAATCCACTCTTGTTTGTGCTTCCTATCTATCCTCACCAACTAAGAAATCCCATATTTAATAAAATATTTGAATATCTAAGTTAATTAAACCTCCCCAATTCGATCTCAAACAGGTCACCTTGGGAAAATCCTTATAACTTTTTCAATGAGCATCATATTGAAATCTCTTAAATAGTTACAGGAATAGGACGAACTATAGTTTTATATGTATCGTTTTCATGTCTGAAGGTCGAAATAGTAACATGTGGCACTTCGTACAAGTGCGCTCTACTGAACTATTCTATAATCAAGTCACCATGGGATATTTGACATAACTCTTTCTTGGATAATACAATCTAGATAAGACTTGTAGGGTTGGAAAGAAGATGCAGAGGGCTATCACAGGACAAAATTTCAGAACTTGAAGATCTGAAATTATAGATCTACAATAGATTCAATATCGAACTCCTACAAGCAGAAAAAAGGTGTGTAGTCTTTTTAAAAATTTTGCATAAGTTTAGATTGATTTTTTTCTGAAGTGATTCAAAGGGCACAATGAAGCATATCTATCATTAATTGATGCCCCGAAGAAAGAAAATGCAAATACGTAGTAAGCAACCTAAAATATCTAGCATGACTCATGAAGGAGAGGAAGAAATGCAACATGATATATCAAAATTACGAGACCAAGTGCAACAAATTTCACTTTCCCAAAAAGTAAAAAAAAAAATCTAAGATGGGTGGTTTAAATAAAGGCGTGGAAGTTAAGATGAATGGCATGAAAGATAATATGAATGGCATGGAAGCTAAGATGGATGGTTTAGAAGTAAACATTAAATATTTGAAGAAATACATGGAAGGTTTGAAAGGAGGTTTGGCAAAGTTGCTACAAGAAATGATTCCTAATGGTTAAAAGGTAGTGGAGGAAACTCATGATGAGAAAAAAGAAATGTTAGTCATGATTTCATAGGCTCTAACATTGGATTTAAGACCCACCATGTTCTAATGATCGATATGAGGAAGTTTGATGGCAAGGATCCTGTAACATGGATACTACAAATGGAGCATTATTTTGATCTCCATAATGTGAAAAACATACAAAAGGTATGCATTGCGACTTTATATTTGGAACCCAATCATTTTCTATGGTATCGATGTCTTTTTTATCATAAACAAATTTTCACTTGGGAAATTTTTCGGAAGAAAAGATAGCACATTATGAGGATGCAAAAAGAAACACCTTTTTTAGCCCATTGATAAATCTCAAACAAAAGGGTTCAATGGTGGAGCGCATTGAGGACTTCTAAAAATTGAATATAAGGGTAAAATATATTTGAAAGGAGGATATGATTGATGTGTTCATAGTTCTCTTTAAAGGATAACATCCAACATGAGGTTTGCCTTTGGGAACCTGATTAATTGGAGAAGGCATTCAGGTTGGCAAGATAAATTGAAAGAAAACTTTTGGCAACAAGGAAGCCTACCAATCACAAATCTAAAGATGGAAGTGTTGTTGCCCATAGCCTTCCACAACCTACAAGGTTGACACCACAACTATTTTAAGAAAAAGAGCAAAAGGGATTTGTTACAATTGTGATAGAAAATACACTAAAGGTCATAAGTGTGCTGAGAAGAAATTATTTTACATAGATTTTGAAGAGGAAGAAGAAAAGGAACAAGAAACATCAACAGAAGAGGATACACTAGGAACAAACCCTAGAGAAATAACAAATGAATATGACTATATCTTGTAATGCATTGGCCGATATTACCACTCCTCAAACTATCAGGATAGAAGGAAATATCAAGAAGAAAAAAGTAATATTGTTGATTGATTCGAGCAGTACCCATAATTTTATTCATTATAATATAGCGAAGGAATTGAATTACTTCCTATATCTAGCACTAGAGTGTCAAGTGATGGTTGCAAATGGAGGAACCATAAATTTCTCTTGAAAATGCCATAATATAAATCTATCCATGGAAGAATATGTCTTGAATAATCCAATATTTTCCATTCCAATGGGTGGTGCTGATGTTGTACTAAGAGTCCAATGGCTACAATCTTTGGGTACGATAACTTTTAATTTTCAAGAAATTTTCAAGAAATTTTTTCAGAAGGAAAGGAATTTGAATTAAGGGGTATCGCAGGGAAACTGGTAAATATAATCAGCTCTAACAACATAACATATCTTCTAAAGAAATAACAACATTGCGTAATTTCATAATTGTGTTCATTAGAGGTTCCCACATCAAAATAATCTATTTCTTTAGATCTCTAAAAAGTCTTAGACAATCATTCCAAGATATTTGAGACTCCCAAAGGCCTCCCACCTATTCATGATCATGATCATGTTATTCATTTGATTCTAGGAAGTGTTCCTCCAAACATCATGCCTTATAGATATCCCTATGCCCAAAAGGGTGAAATTGAACATATGGTTGCAGAAATGCTATAGGATGGTATAATTCAACCTATTCAAAGTTCTTTCTCTACTCCAGTAGTATTGGTGCACAAGAAGGATGGATCATGGTGCATGTGTATGCATTATAGGGAGCTCAACAAACTCACTATTAAAGATAAATTTCCCATTCCTATCATTGATGAATTATCGGATGAATTGCATTGGATAAATTAACTTCACCAAGTTGGACCTTCATTCAAGATATCATCAAATCAGAATGAAGATTGAAGGCATTCTAAAAAGAACATTTAGCACTGATAAGGGTCATTATGAATTTTTTGTCATGCCTTTTGGACTTACCAATGCACCTTCTACATTTCAAGGTTTGATGAATTCCATTTTCAAACCCTTCCTTAGAAAAAACTTGTTAGTATTTCTTAGTAATATACAAATCTACAACAAGTCTTGGAAGAATCATGTTCAACATTTTGATAGAGTGCTCAAACTATTGGAGGAGAAACAATTATATGTAAAAACCTCCAAATGTTTATTTGGAGTACAAGAAGTGGAATATTTGAGTCATATTGTATCTCATGAAGGTGTTAAGGTAGACCCTAGCAAAATTAAAACCATTAAGGAATTGAAAATCCCCACATCAATAAAGCATCTCCAGGGATTTCTCAGGTTGACAGGGTATTACTGCAAGTTTCTTAAGAATTATGGGAGAAAACCAACACCTCTAACATCATTACTGATGAAAGATGCATTTTCTTGCACTCCATATGCAATGAAAGCCTTTGAACATCTTAAAGAGGAAATGTGCCAAGCACCAGTCTTAGCTACGCCAGACTTCACAAAAGCCTTTATTGTGGAATGTGATGCCTCAAGAAATGGAATTGGTGTTGTTTAATGCAAGAAGAAAGACTCATTTCTTTTTAAAGTCACCCAATCAAAGGAAAGTAATTACACAAAGCTATTTATTAGAAGGAAATGTTGGCAATACTACATGAACTTTTGAAATGGTGACCTTACCTAATTAGAAGCCACTTCAAGGTAAAAACATATCATGATAGTTTTAAATACTTTTTATAACAAATATTATCTTTAGAAGAGAAACAAGAATGGGTCACAAATATATTGAGTTATGACTTTGAAATCATCTACAAAAAAAGGAAACAAAATGTTGTTGCATATGCACTCTCAAGAAAGGACGAGGATGTGGAAGCATTTCTTTGTGCCATTTATATTATCTAACCAAATTGGATAAACGAAACAAGGGATGAATGGTAGAATGACAAAGAAGTGTGGGAACTTATTCAAAAGTTGTAGCAAGATCCCAGTACATCTAATACATTTAGCTAGAAAAATGATTCGTTATGGTACAAATATCAATTATACCTCTGTAAGAATTCCCAACTCAAACAAAAGATTCTTCTGGAATTTCACACTTTTCCCTTAGGACGAAATTCAAGATTTTAAAAAACTTACCACAGGGTTAAGAAGGAAGTTTTTGGGATGGCCTTAAATCCGATATTCAAAAGTTTGTGGCAAAATGTTTGGCTTTCCAACAAAATAAAGTTAAGACAATTAAGACCCTAGGTCTATTACAACCTTTATCCATTCCAAGTCAATGTTGGGAGAGGGTTTCAATGGACTTTATCACAGGTTTACCCAAATCTAAAGGAAAAAGTGTCATCATGGTGGTAGTTGATAGACTTAACAAGTATGCACACTTTTGTGCATTATCTCATTCATTTAAATCCAATACAGTTTCTACTGCATTTATGGAAATAATTCAAAAGCTACATGGAAACCCAAAGATTATTGTAAGTGACAGAGATCCTATTTTCACTAGAAATTTCTACACAAAATTATTTTCCTATCTGGGTACTCAGTTAGCTCATAGATCATCTTAAGATCCTCAATCTGATGGCAAAATTGAGATAGTGAACAAATGTTTGGAAGGATATGTTCGTTGCTTTGTATATGATAAACATACATAATCAGTCAAATGGTTTCCTCTAGATATATGGTGTTTTAACACTTCCTTGCATACTGCAGCAAAAATTACCCCATTTATGGCACTTTATGGATATCATCCACCATCCATCACATCATATTTAAGAGAAAATTCTAAGGTTCAAGCAGTGGAAGATCACAATGAGAATCAACAAAAAGTTCTCCAACTCTTAAAGAATAACTCGACTTTGGCACATAATAGAATGAAACAACATGCAGATCAACATTGCAACAAAAGAAGTTTTGATGTAGGTGACTGGGTATTTCTATGATTACAACCATACAAACAAATTTCCCTCAAGCAAGCTAAGAAGGATAATAAATTATCACCAAAGTATTATGGTTCGTATAAGGTGTTGCAAAAGATTGGTACTATGGCATACCAATTGGAACTTCCTGCATATTCCTGAGTGTGCCTAGTTTTCCATGTTTCATGCTTAAATAAGGTTATAGGTGACAAGCTCTTAGTTCAAACAATATTGCCAGAACTTGATGAGGAAGGAAAAATCATATTGGAACTTGAAGCAGTCACTAAAACAAGAACTCAATAGCTACGAAATCGATCAATTTTAGAGTATCTCATCAAGTGGAACAACTTACCCATTGAATATTCCAAAAGGGAGGATGAGAATTTTATACAGAAGCATCCAGAACTACTCAAGCATTGAGGACAAAACTTTTTTGGAGGAGAGGGGCATGTTAGGTCCCTATAATACTAGTGTATTCCCTTATTATTATTGTCAGTGTATCCCCTTATTGTTATCATTATGCACATGTTGTCCCCATATTGTTATTATTGTGCCCCATAGAAGCCCACTATTGTTATTGTTTTTCCCTCACATTATTATTCTTATGTCGTCTCTAATTATATTATGACCCCTTAGACTCCTATATATAGAAATGAGTTCTTGTCATTTGTATCATCCAAGAATTATTCATTTGTGTAATGTAAAGGAGGTTGTCCCCTCGAAAAGGCTTCTTTCGAAGTCGTTGATCTATCTCATTCATCTATTTTGTGAGCTGGTTGCCTAACAAGCGCTCCAATCCCCTAATCTCTTGCGTAAATCCTAGGATGAATAGCTTGTATTTAATGTTAGGATATTTCGACACATAGGAAATAGTTAAGTATAACTTGGTCCAGTATAGAGTTAGGTAAAGTGTGTTTCTTTACTATGTACTTTTGTAACTCACAATTCGACAGTCACGATATGTAGTGATTCGACGGTTCATTCTCTCCTCGATATTACCGACACTTGATCCATGGCTTAACACCCGATTGGTCCATGATCTCTATTTAAAGAGCATGGAGGGTCATTTGTAGGTTAACTGTTCATGAGAGAAGCTTATGTAAAATTTCATTCTTTTATTAATAAATTGCCTGAAGTGGCCGCGTTGGCTCAGGTTGTGGATTGTTTCCCTCTTTGAGGTTTTAACCACATCAAAAATACTGGTGTATTGATCTTTGATCTATTTGTGAGCGGTGTCCTTTGGTGTTCTGTCTGAGGAACTTACCCTGTAAATTCCTACATGGTATCAGAGCTATTTGAGGGCCACGTCCGTTGGTGATCCAAATCTGAAGCTGGTAGAACTGCATCTGACTGTCGTTTCCTAGATCTTTTGTTTCTGACTGCTTTCGGGCCGAGAGGACTACTCTTTTGTGTTAGGAGCATCTGTTCCAGTAAGGAACCCCTTTCGTTTCACGCGAAAAGGTTTATGGTAGCCCTAGCTACATCATTTTTAAGATCTAGATGTATACAGTGTTTATTTGCAGTTTCTAGTAATTTTCTCTCTGTTTATTATTTCGGTTTATTTAGCTTTTTTTTATTACCGGATATATCCCTTTCATTTCTTCATATGCTCTTTGCCCTACAACTCTGTGCAATCTGGGCAAATCAGAAACAGAGAGGAAGGATTTTTCTCATGCATATGCTCTTTTCCACTGCGCCTTAGTGTGATCTCAAGAAATCAGAAACATTGAGGAAAATATTTAGTTTCCTGGTAAATCTAACTTTAAGCCATAAGGTTTGTTTTTTTTTATATGTCCATGTTGGGTTTTGTGTTTTTTGTTTTGTAGGGAAAAAGAGCTTTCTCAAGCAAGCACGCAACCCAAAGCTCCAGTGACTAAAAAAAACAAAGCCTCTCTCTCTCTCTCTCTCTCTCTCTCTCTCTCAAACTTTTTGTTTAGCTCACTTCGTTCAAAGCTAATTTATGAGAGTAGAGGTCTTGAGTTCAAGTCTCCTTTTTGTTGGGAAGGGTGCATTTTTTTTTCATTTCCGCACATTCCCACACTTCGTCGGTGCCTTCATCAACTTTTCTTCAAAAAGCCATAACTTCTTCATCCGGAAACCGTTTTCAGAGCCATTTTTTTTTAACCAACCTAATTTTTTGAAATCTTTCCATTGGAACACTTAGTTTCAGCATATATAGCTTCAATTTCTGTTAAAATGGAAATTCCATGCCAAGTTATTCTTGACAGCACCAACTACTTCCAATGGTGTTCCTACATTGTGGATTTACTTAGAAGTAAAGGTCTTTACAGAATATCCTCAGGCCAAGAAACCAAAACGAAAGATGAAGATAAGGTAGCTAAATGGGAAAATAGGAAAGATCAAGCACGTGGGTTGATAGGGATGTCTATTTCTCCAGATCTTAGATTCCATATTGCAGAACTTGATTCTCTTGATGAAGAAATGAAGTAGATTACTAAAGTTTTTGGAATCAAAATGAACTTAGAGCCCATCAACTTGAAAATGAGTTACTTACATTGGACCCCAATAATTTTTCTTGCATTGAAGATTTTTTGTCCAAGTTCAAGACCCTTAGACTTCTCTTGGAAGGTGTTAAGGTTAAGAAAGAAGATAATAAACTTATCTATTCCATTCTTACTAAGTTGGGACCAGCCTACTCTGTGTTTATTTCCACCTTCCATTCTACAAGAGAAGCCTTCATTTCTCAAGGACAAACCTACAAGCCACCTTCCTTTGATTCTTTTTGTGATTCTTTAAAAATAGAACAAGAAAAACTCTTACACCTTGGTCTTCTTAATCTTAGAAACTCTTCTAAAAAAGCGTTAGCCATCCAGTAGCAACCAAATTCAAAGAATCCTAAGAAGTCGTATCCTAAAAGGAATGGTCCTAAACCAAACAAGGGTCCTAAGCAATTTCAGCCTCAAAATGAAAAATCATTTCACTAGAATGATAAGGAAAATAAAAACAAAGTCAAGAAGACTGATATACATTGCAACTTTTGTAATCGAGATGGCCACTTAGAATCTAAATGCTTTAAGAAGATGGAAGCCTTGGAAGCAGCAATGAAGAAGCATAACATCAATTTGGAGCACTCTTCAAATTCATCTTCAGGAATGGCACTTTTGCATGTGTTTGTCAAGCATCTCGGTCTGGATATGCACTAAATGTATCTTCTTCTTCTCATTCTCATGAGTGGCTCATTGATTCTAGAGCTTCTTATCACATGGCCAAAAATAAAGCCATGTTTTCTTCTTTAAATGATTGTAACACCAAAAATATATATGTGGGTGATAATAGATCTCTTAGTGTTGTAGGGACTGGAACTGTTCATATAGACAATGGTCAATTTAATGATGTATTATGTGTTCCAACCTTATCCAGCAACCTTCTATCTCTATATCAGATAACTCATTCAGGTGAAGGTAAAATCATTGAATTTTCACCTCACGATGTTGTAATTAAGGACCTAAGAGATCCTAGACAGGTTTTAGCTACTGGCATTGCTGATGATTCCACAAGGTTGTATAAGTTTCACAACTTTGGGTCATCAAATCTTCCCTCAGTATTTGTTGCTCATAATGATGAAGTGAGCAAACTTTGGCATGAGCGATTTGGCCACTTAAACTATCGCTCTCTTCAGAACCTATGTAAAGAAAATATGGTGACAGGTCTTCCCATGGTATCTTGCAGAGATGGTGTTTGTTCCGGATGTGTACTCGGAAAACATCATCGGGACAGTTTTGAAAAACGTGCCTCTTGGCACGCCTCGGCCCTTCTACAGCTTGTGCATAGTGATTTATGTGGTCCACTTCCAGTTGTTTCTTTCTCTGGCTGCAAGTATTTCTTAACTTTCATTGATGATTTCTCCAGACGCACTTGGGTATACTTCTTAAAACTCAAGAGCGAAGTATTTAACACACTTTGGCCTTCAAAGCCTTTGTTGAAAAACAATCTGGACATCAAATTCTTAAGCTAAGAACTGATAATGGTGGAGAATATGTTAAAAACACATTCATCAACTTTTCCACCGAAAATGGAATTCAAATGCAACATACTGTTCCATACACTCCACAACAAAATGGTGTAGCTGAAAGGAAAAATCGCACCTTAAAGGAAATGGCTAATTGTATGCTACAATCTAAAGGACTCAGTCTTAGTTTTTGGGCCGAAGCAATTAATTGTACAAATTATATAATAAATCGCACTCCTACTAAGGTTCTAAAGAATATCACTCCAGAAGAAGCTTGGAGTTCCATTAAACCAGATGTAAGTCACTTTCGTATTTTTGGAAGTGAAGCATGGGCCCATATTCCAGATGAAAAACATAAAGCTTTAGAACCTAAGAGTGAAAAATGTACTTTTGTTGGATATTCTGAAGATGTAAAAGGATATAGACTTATTCCACTTAAGTCCAAAAATGTTATCATTAGAAGAGATGTAAAATTTGAAGAAAATAAATCGGCCTACGAGCCTACTTCGGCGCATGTGCCACCTCTCTCTATCTCTTCTACTTTTGAACATATTTCTTCTTCAAATGATGAAAGCAAGCATGAAAATCCTCCCCCACCTTCTCGGGATCCTCCTTCAGCTCCTCCACTTCCAAAATGGGTTCGTGCTACTCGGGATGCAGCAGGTGATCTTGCCGGTGATCCTACAGATCAGCGTTGTACACATTCTCAGTTCGAAAGACCCTCTTCTTTACTAGCTCAAGTCTCAACGAATTATGATCCTAACACCTTTGCAGAAGCTTCAGGCCATCCAAATTGGGACACATCTATGAATGAAGAATATTGTTCATTATTGGCAAACGATACATGGGATCTTGTTCCTCTACCAAAGGGATGAAAACTTGTTAGATGCAAATGGGTTTACAGAACCAAGTATGGACCAGATGGGAA
>APFE031100674.1:28048-49728 GCA_000404065.3 Pinus taeda
ATCTTCACAAAGGCTCTCACAGAGGCGAAGTTCACTAAACTTTGATATATGCTTGGAGTTCAGGAAGTTGTCACTAAGAGGGGATAGGCTCTAGTGCCTCCTTCCTTCTCCTATTGTGTCATATTTGTAAATCCTTCAATCCTATCCCAAGTTGTTCTTAAGTGGGGATGTTAGGATATTCCTACACATAGGAAATAGTTAAGTATAACATGGTCTAGTATAGAGTTAGGTAAAGTGTGTTTATTTACTATGTACTTTTGTAACTTACAATCCGACGGTCGCGATATGTAGTGATCCAACGGTTCATTCTCTCCTCGGTATTACCGACACTTGATCCGTGGCTTAACACACGATCGGTCCATGATCTCTATTTAAAGAGCATGGAGGGTCATTTGTAGGTTAACTGTTCATGAGAGAAGCTTATGTAAATTTTTATTCTTTTATTAATAAATTGCCTGAAGTGGCCGCGTTGGCTTAGGCCGTGGACTGTTTTCCTCTTTGAGGGTTTTAACCACGTCAAAAATATTGTGTATTGATCTGTGATCTATTTGTGAGTGGTGTCCTTTGGTGTTCTATCTAAGGAACTTACCCTATAAATTCCTACATTTAAATGGAATTCATGCTTCCAAAACTGCGAATCCAAACATACGTCCTTCTCTGGTTGCATGCATGATCTATACAACTCAGTAAATCATACAACTGATAATACATTGTCCCTGCACTCTAGTCTCAACTGGGTCTTTCTCAGAATTGACGTGCATGAGTTTCTGATGAGGGAATCTTCAGTTAACTAGAGTGACACGTGTAGATGCACTAGTGCACCAACTGACTGTTAACTCTCTATTAGTTCCACAAATAGTTTGGAACTAATTTAACTAAACATAAATCAGTAAACTAAGTGATATAATCACAACTCATAATTAAACTCATCATGGACCCCTAAAACTTAGGGAGAACATATACATTACTTTAGAAAGACTTCCAACTTGAAATTCCTAAGCTAATTAAGTTAATTAAACTTAATTATCTATTTACAAGTTGCTATGAGAATAGAATTCTCTTTTAATTCTTAGTTCAATTCAAGGACAAATTAAACTAGAATTTCTTGTTTCCATTTCTCAACACTCCCTCTGAACAGGAAAGGGATTATCAACTACCCCAATCCTATCTCTATGAAACTCGAATTTACATCTTGACAATGCCTTTGTCAAAACGTCAACATCTTGGTCCTTCATGAGAATGTACTCTAACAACATAATCTGCCTCAATACACAATCTCTGAGATGATGATATCGGATATCAATATGCTTGGACCAATCATGAAAAACTAGATTTTCAGAGAGTTTGATACAACTCTAATTATCATTGTAAATTACAGTTAGATCCATCTGCTCACCAAACAAACCAACCAAGATTTTCCTCATCTAGATGGCCTCAGATGTTGCCTCACTTGTAGCCATGTACTCTGCCTATGCCAAACTAAGTGCAGCCGATATTTGTTTCTTGTTGTACCAAGAAACCTCCACTAACCCAATACTGAAAAACCCTCCTGATGTGTTGTTCTGGCACCCAATCTACAATGGTGAAGCCTTCAAGCTTCACTCCCTCTGTCAGTCTGTACCATAATCCATATTGAGAAGTGCCCCTCAGCATTAAGGGAATTTTGAGGTCTAAAATGGGCCTCCTAAGGAAATTATAAAATAATATTGAAAATAATAAAATAAGATTAGATTGCATCAACAAATTTTAGAGGGAAAAAAGAAAAAACTACTTTTTCAACTAGTAATTTCAACTTATCTCCCTATAGGTTTACTCAAATTTCAAGCGAGAACACTCATTGGATGTATAATTTTATTCCTTGTCCAAGGATTACTTATGTTGCATACTTTCTATGGATCATGCTACACGATAAATGAGAAATACATGAAAAATGTGATTGCAATCACATTTTTTCATGTATTTCCCATTTTTGTGTAGCAGGGACTATCAAAAGTATGGGAAATGGGTACTCCTTGGATGAGGAATTAAATTTTGCATCCAACAAGTACTCTCAAAATTTGAGTAAAACCTTAGGGAGATAAGTTGAAAATATAAGTTGAAAAAGTAGTTTTATTATTTTATTATTTTTTAATCTTTTTACTTTTTTACCCCAAAAATGGTGAATCACCCCCCATGGTTGACATCATCATCTTGAATCTTATTAGTTCTTATAAAGTTTATTTTGGTTGTACATTTTTCTTAGGAGGCCCATTTTAGATCTTAAAAGTTCTCTAATGGGTATCTCAACACATGCTTTATCACCTTCCAATATAGCTTGGTAGGCCTAACTATCACTTCACTAATATGGTTAATTGCATAGCACATATCCAGCCGTGTATTCACCAAGTACATAAGTGAAACCACAAGATTCCTATAAATAGTAGCTTCCACTACTTCTCCTAAAGTAGCATCCTCCTTCCTCCAGTTACCTGCTAAAGGAGTCTCCATGGGTTCGCTGCTCTCCATGTGAAATATGCTAAGTATCTCGTTGGCATACTTACCCTGAGACACAAACAACTCCCCATCTCACTGCCCCTACTATGCTTCTATTCTTCCTCTTGCCCACCCCATTATGTTGAGCATTACAGGGTGCTGTCAACTCACGTTTTATCCATCCTGCTGCACAGAAGTTCTTAAACTCATTTGAGACATACTCACCACTATTATCACTCTGTAGATATTTAACCTTCTTTCCCGACTCATTCTCCATAAATGCTTTAAACTCACAAAACTTTGTGAAAGTTTGGTCATTTTTCTGTATGAAAAATATCCAACATTTTCAAGAAACGTCATCAATAAATATAACATAATACCAGTGTTTGGCCATGGATGCTGTCGAGAATGGTCCACACACATCTGAATGGACTTGCTCTAGAATAGCCTTTTCTCGACTGTCTCTGTTGTGAAAGGAAGACTTGGTTTATTTTCCCAAAGTGCACCCCTTACATGTATAAACTTGCTCAAGCATACCTTTGGGAAGATCGTAGAGATCTACTACAATATCTTCAAAGCCCCATGATGCAAGTGGCCCAATCGCCTATGACACAACTCGCCAATGTCTTAGCTCTGCACCCTTTCCGCTTTTGTGCTTAAACCAATACACTCCTCTACCTCCAACGTATAGATATTCTTCACCTGAATCCCTATATTCTTTACTTGACCCGTCGTTATGTGTCAAAGGAATGCCTTTCTTTTTTAGAAGATCACATCATAGCCTCTATCCTCAAGCATGGAAATGTATACCAAGTTCTTCTTCAGCCCAGGCACATACATAAAAATCTTCAAGGTGAGTGGAGCCCCATGCTCCCTCTGAAAGTAATTGTACCCAATCCAAAAAAATTATACTTCTCATTGTCACCCATCTCAATATGCATCTAGAGGTCTTTCTCCTCCAGGTCACTAAATAACTCTTTGTCACTAGTCATGTGGAATGAAGCTTCACTATATAAGTACCATACACTTCCCATTATTGATGACACCATGCATGCAATGAGGGAAAATTCCAATTCGAATTGAGAGGCCAAAGTCTCACCTACCACTCCTCTTGAGGACTTCTTCTTGGACTTCTTGAGTGGCCAATTTGTAGAAAAAATTGCCAAGATCATGACAATTAAAGCACTTAAATTTCTTCATATCTTTCTTCTTACATCCATCATATGAATCTTATTTGGAATGGGAAGCTTTCCCTTTCCCCTTATTTGCCTTAATCGTTAAGGCATAGTTATCTCCATCATCAATATTTGATGAAGATCCGTCCCTGGTGTTCCTCGTGATCTCCTCCCTCATGAAATCCGACCATAGTCATTCCCAATCTGGTAGCTTCTCTCAACCATTGACAAAGTCCTAATAACTATGCCAACTCTTTGGGAGCCATAGAAGAGCAAGACTCACCATATCATCCTTGGAAACCATGATTCCAACACATCCAAGTTCATCATGACACTGAGTGAACTTGGTCAAGTATTTTGGAATAGTCTCGCCTTTCTCCATTCTAATTTTTCAAAGTTTTCCCTTCAGTGCCAATTTCCTTTGGTCACTATTATCTTGATACAATTCTGTCAATGTTTTCCAGATAGCACATGGATTTTCCTTGCCATGGAGACTTGAGACAATGTGATCTCGAACTTCCTCAAGGATTATCCGCCTCGCCTTTGCCACACACTTCCTCGACTCAACCAAATTCTGTGCATATGATGTTGCTAGCATAGGAATTTCTTGATCAACAAATTCCTTCATGCCATTATCCTCTATCACAGTCTCCATTCTATCCCTCCAGGCTATAAAATTTGAGTTTCCTTCCAAGGCATACTCGAGCTGCAAACCGTAGAACGCCATCTACTGATCATGAAGTATGTATTGCAAATTCGAATTTCACCTGTAACCCAAAACTCAAAACATTGAAATCTCCTCTAGTATACTATCCTTAGCTCTGATACCATGTTGAAAATCATGTATATTCGCAAGCTCATGCAATTTACTAAAGCATAGGACAAGAATCTACTTCTACTTTCAACTAGCGGAAGCCAATAGATTGATGAAAATAATAGGAACAAGAAGAAGATAATCAATGGCACATAACACAAGATGTATCTAGGGAAAGACACTCCTCAAAACCCCACTATATGTATTTCATATATCAGAAATATGGGTGAAGATACAAATCTTGTTCTCACTAGAAAAATTATGCACAAGTATTCTCAACTCTCTCAACTCACAAGCTAGCTCAAGCCAAATCCTTAGCCTATTCAGAAGCTCTCCAAGCCCCTAATATCTTGCATAATTCCTAGGATGAATAACCTATATTTAAATGGAATTCATGCTTCCAAAAACTACGTTATCCAAACATAGGTCCTTCTCTGATTGCATGCATGATATATACAACTCAGTAAATCATACAACTGACAGTACATTTTCCATGCACTCTAGTCTCAACTGGGTCTTTCTCATAATCGATAGGCATGAGTTTTTTATGAGAGAATATTTAGTTAACTAGAGTGACACTTGTGGATGCACTCGTGCACCAACTGACTATTAATTCTCTATTAGTTCCACAAACAATTTGGAACTAATTTAACTAAACATAACTCAGTAAACTGACTGATCTAATTACAACTCACAATCAAACTCATCGGGACTCCTAAAACTTAGGGAGTACATATACATGACTTCAGAAAGATTTCCAACTCGAAATTCCTAAGCTAATCAATTTAATTAAACTTAATTAACTATTTACAAGTTGCTATGAGAATAGAATTCGATTTTACTTCTCTATTTAATTCAAGGACATATTAAACTATAATTTCTTGTTGTCATTTCTCAACTTCGGGGGGGTGGTTACAATGACTGCATGGAGGAAGTTGGAAACATCAGCCCCCTCTTTAATGCCTTTAGAGACAACATGGTGGTAGGTCTTCTCCCCCCTTCCATGGGCCTTGTTTCCAACATCCCATCAGGGTATATATATATATATAATATATATATATAGAGAGAGAGAGAGAGAGAGAGAGATTGATTTTCTATTCCTAGATATGAGGAAGACATGTATTTAAAAATTTACTAATAGAAAAACAAGATTTTGATGTAGACAATGTGGATCATATTTAAAATATTATAATTCTCATTTTGAATAAGTATTTCGTTGTTAACTATAGTATAAAAATCAATTGGAAATATAAAAGTTGTTATCATCAAAACATTTTATTGTTGTGTTCAAAATGAAGGAGATATACATATATCCATTTTAAACCTTTGATCTATCAAGGAATGAGAGGGATCAAATCTTTCAACATATATTATTTTTTGAATTTTTTCACTCTAAAATAAGTTTACCCATCAAAAGCTTTGATCCATCTCGACACTTTAGAGATTCAGGGTTAACATGGATCTCTCTATGTTTCATAAGTACAATATTATTATGGATCTAGGCTAATTTATTTATTTTCCTTCTATATAAAATTAGGTCAATAAAATTTGAATATGTATTTCTTTTTTTGAATTCTCATAATTAAATATCTTAAAAAATGACTTCTTTATTAAATTAAAAAATTAACATAAAAATAATTAAACATTTTTAATGTTCATCTTACTCAATTAAAGTAACTAGAACACTTTATGTAAAGAAGTTCATGTGAGTGTGATGTGCATACGCGATGGTAGCTAAAAGATCACACAACATAGTATAAGCTAGAGAATATAGATTACCCTAAAATGAAAAATGTAAAGGGAAAGTAAAGATACACAATATAAGCGAGAATGAATTGTGTAATTACATGTTGATTTGAAGAGTTAGCATTGTATTTGGGAAGATAATTGTGTAGTCTTTATATTGTATTTGTTCCCATGTATCCTCCATGTTGTTGTTGGTGTGCCACATAGAAGCCCACTATTGTTATTGTTGTTCCCTTACATTATTATTGTTATGTAGACTCTGATTATATTGTGAACCCTTATACTCTTATATATACCAAGGAGATCCTATAATTTGTATCATCAAAAAATTGTTCATTTATGTGATGTAAAAGATATTTCCCTCTCGAAGAAGCTATTTTTCAAGTTTTCTATCTATCGTTTCTTCTGTTCCGTGAGCTAGTTGCATAACATTTGGTATCAAAGCTTTGGATTCTAGGGTTTTACTTTTTTAAATAGACCATCTTGGAATTTTCACTATAAGTTCTTTTCTACGAGGTTTAAAGAGTTGAAATTGCAACAAGAAGGATAAGAAATATTGGTGAACTTTGTGTACAAATTTCATACCTTGGTTCAATATATTTTCGGATATATGATCAAAGGAAGTTAAGGTTTTTGCAAGCTCCAGAATTTCATTGGAAACAAGTTACCTAGGGAAAATTGTCACAACTTTTTTGTGTACAAATTTCATACCTTGGTTCAATATATTTTCGGATATATGATCAAAGGAAGTTAAGGTTTTTGCAAGCTCTAGAATTCCATTGCAAACAAGTTACCTAGGGAAAATTGTCACAACTTTCTCTCCGAGTATCGGATTTGAATTTCATAAAAAATTGTTGAAATTGAATGGACTTGAGTTTTTTGTGTATCATTTTCATGGCTAAAGGTTGAAACAATGACACATGGCACTCCGTACAAGTTCTCTCTATTGAACAAGTCCATAATCAGGTCATCGTGGGAGATTTGGAATAACTTTATAATGAAGAATCGAATATTGTTCTACCCTGTGGCATTGGAAAGAAGACTCATAGTTCTAGAAAAAAACCAAATTTTGGACATTGGAGAGATGAAATTACAGAGATACAACATTTTCGATATCAAGCTCCTAAAAGGCAAGAAAAAGGTGTGTATTTTTTAAATTTTACATACTTTTGTTTGAAAAAATAGTTCGAAGTGATTCAAAGGGCATAGTGAAGCATGGATATCATTTATGGATTTTAAAATGCCTTGAAACAAAAAAAATGGACGCATTTGGTAAGCAACTAGAAAGATCTACTATGGTGCATGAAGAAGGAAGAGGAAGAAATGCAACATGATATATCAAAATTACAATTCCAAGTGCAACAAATTTCGTTGTCACCAAGAGTAACCAAAAATGAACTAGAAGCCAAGATGGATGGTTTAGAAGAAAAAATAAAAGACAACACGTAAGGTTTGAGGGATGGATTAAAAGCAGACATGGACTCTAAGATGGATGGTTTGAAGAATGGTTTAAAATCATACATGGAAGGTTTGAAGGAAGGTTTGAAAAAATTGCTACAAGAAACGCTTCCCAATGGAGAAAAGGAATTCCCTGAAACTCATGATGAGAATAAAAGGAATTTTAATCATTATTTTCAATACTCTAACTTTGGATTTAAGATCAACCAAATTCCAAAGATCAATATGAATAAATTTGATGGCAAGGATTTGGTAAGATGGATACTATAGATGGAGCAATATTTTGATCTACATTATGTGCAACACACATAAAAGGTATGCATTGCATCTTTATATTTAGAACTCAAATAGTTTATATGGTATCAATGGATTTTTTCTCATAAAAAACTTGTTACTTGGTCAATTTTTATGGAAGAAATGATATCACATTATGAGGATACAAAGAGCAACACATTCTTTAGCCAATTGATAAATATCAAATGAACGACTGTAATGGCGGAGCACATTGAGGACTTTCAAAAATTGAATATTAGGGTAACTGATATTCTAAAGGAGCATAGGATTGATGTCTTCATAGGGGCTTTAAAGTATAACATCCAATATGAGGTTCACCTTTGGTAACTTGATTCATTAGAGAAGGCATTTAGGGTGGCAGGAAAAGTTGAAAGCAAAATTATGGCAAAAATGAAGCCTACCTCACACAACTATAAATATGGAAGTGTTTCTGCTCCCAGTCTTCCATAGCCTACAAGGTTGACACCACAAAAATTGGAGGAAAAAAGAAAAAAATATACCTTTTATAGTTGTCATACCAAATACACTAAAGGTCATAAGTGTGTTGAGAAGAAATTATTCTACATAGAATGTGAAGAGGAGGAATAAAAGGAACAAAAAACATCAAAAGAGGATATACACTAGGAACCAACCTCATAGAAAGAATAAATGAGTCCAATCATGTCTTGTAATGTATTGGCAAGAATAACCACTCCTCAAACTCTTAAGATAGAAGGATATATCATGAAGAAAAATGTAATAGTGTTGATTGATTCAAGTAGTACCCATAATTTTATTCATTGTACGATAGCCAAAGAATTGAATTGCTTCATATATCTAGCACCAGAATGTCAAGTGATGATTGCAAATGGAGGAACTATAAATTGATCGGGAAAGTTCCATAATATCATGATAATCAACATGCAGGAATATTTATTAAATAGTCCAATTCTTTCCATTCCAATGGTTGGTGGTGACGTTGTACTAGTAGTCCAATGGTTACAATCTTTGTGGATAATAGCTTTTAATTTTCAAGAACTTTTCTTGAAATTTTTTTAGGAAGAAAAGTTGAATTAAGGGGTATGCCAGGGAAACCAAGAAAGCTAATCCACTCTAATGACATGAAAAAGTTTCTGAAGAAACAACAATGGGGTATAATTGCACAGTTATGCTCAATAGAAATTTAGACATCAAAATCATCTATTTCTCCAGATCTCCAAAATGTCTTAGACATTCATTAAAAGGTATTTGAGACTCCCAAAGGCCTTCCAACTATTTTTGATCATGATCATTCTATTCATTTGATTCCAAGAAGTGTTCCTCCAAACATCAGAGTTTGCAGATATCCCTATGCCCAAAAGATTGAAATTGAATGTATGGTTCCAGAAATGCTAGAGGTTGGTATAATTCAACATATTCAAAGTTATTTCTGTTCTCTAGTAGTATTGATGCACAAGAAGGATGGATCATGGTGTATTTTTCTAGATTATAGGGAGATCAACAAGCTCAATATTAAAGGTAAATTTCCCATTCATATCATTGATGAATTTTTGGATGAATTACATGGAGCAATTTACTTCACCAAGTTGGATCTTCGTTCGGGATATTATCAAATTAGAATGAAGAATGAAGACATTCTGAAAACAACATTTAGAACTCATGAGGTTCATTATGAATTTGTATTCATGCCTTTTGGCCTTACTAGTGCACCTTCCACATTTCAAGGTTTGATGAATTCCATTTTCAAACCCTTCCTTGGAAAATTTGTGTTAGTATTTTTTGATGATATATGAATCTATAGCAAGCCTTGTGTAACATCCCTCGTCAAAATTTCATGTAATAAAGTTAATAAAGGAAAAATAACAACCAAGTTCATGGGATGTATATTCCAAATTGAATTTTGGGCAAAACATCCTAGTGTGTGTGTTCATTTGGTTTATTATGGCTAAGGAAATTAACAAAGGCTAAGGAAATGTATGAGGCATTAATTGACATTTTATTTATGAAAATAAAGGAAATTAGGAGAAAAGGAAGGTGAAAGGTCACAAGCTACATGTGAGGAGGAAAGTGAATGGAAAATAATGGAAATTGAAGAAATTGTATGCCTCATTAATAAAAAGGCTTATGAGGATCAATTTGCAACTTTTTTCAGTTTAGTTTTGGAGCTCTCTCTCTATTCTCTCTCTATATCTCTCTCACTCTTAGACACTTAGAGAATTCTTGAAGCATTCTAGCATTGGGTCAAAGAAAGGAAAATAGGAAGCAAAGATCAAACAAGTAAGGGGAGGATAAAGTAGCTACAGGATTATTTGCATGTGTGATTTCCTTGATAGATTTGGCATGCATGTATGGATTGGGTTCTCTTGTTTTCATTGGCATGGATTTTTCAAGGTATGACAATTGAAAAAATTGTATGCCTCATTAATAAAAAGGATTATGAGGATCAATTTGTGACTTTTTTCAGTTCAGTTTTGGAGCTCTCTCTATATTCTCTCTCTATCTCTCTCTCACTCTTAGACACTTAGAGAATTCTTGGAGCATTCTAGCATTGGGTCAAAGAAAGGAAAAGAAGGACAAAAAAGGAAAATAGGAAGCAAATATCAAGCAATTAAGGGGAGGATAAAGTAGCTATAGGATTATTTGCATGTGTGATTTCCTTTATAGATTTGGCATGTATGGTACATGCATGTATGGATTGGGTTCTCTTGTTTTAATTGGCATGGGTTTTTCAAGGTATGACAATGTTATTCAACCTTGCCTTGCCATTTCCAGATGGCCATGGTGTGATGGGTTCTCTTGTATTGGTTGAGCTAGATTATCAGATGGTTTCGAAACAGAGTGAGGAGGTCTATAAAAGAAATAACACAAGGCCTAGGAATCCCTGAACTAGATTAGGATTGTGGTAAAGCTCTATTTTGTGTTCCTTGGTGGGCCTAGGAATACTCGACTGATGAATGGTAGGATATACGGTAAAGCCTAGATGTGTGTGCTCTCGATTAGGCCTAGGAATCCTTAACCAATAAAAGGCAATATATACAGTAAAACTTGGAGGGTGGAGTCTTGATTAGGCCTAGGAATCATTGGCCTTTGTATGGTAGGATATACGATAAATCCAAGAGACTTGGATAAGGGAAAATTCCTCACGGTGTAGGTGGGGAAATCTATGGCATCCATGAGTGCTTAGGGCCTAGTGATTTAGTGTGGATTATGGTAAAGCCTGAGGAAACCTGGTTTAGTTTGGTTTTGAGTCCAACATTCATGTTTGGAATATGGAATGGGGGTGATTGGTTGAAAGAAAGATTTGGTTCAGTTAATCTATGGTTGGTGGTTCATGGAAGTCCCATACCTGGTTGGCTTTTGCACTTGTAAGAGCTATTTTCCTTGGAATTTCATGTGTAAATATATTGGCTTATATGTGGATTATATGGCTATTGTATCGTCGTTATTTATGTTGGTTATATGTTGGTTATGCGTATGTTTTATGACAGACTTGTTGTATGGATCTCATCATGTTTTGATTTGCAAATGAATGTACAATGAATGCATGGCCTAATAGATGATAATGCAACTATTGTGATATGGTAACAATGATTCTTAACGAATCTCAGATAAGTACAAGACATCGATTCTCGTATATCTTGTTAACACTTGTAGATTGCACATTTGTGACATGTTTGACTAAATTCCTATCCTATAAAGTATTTTCATTAGTACCTTTGTACCATTGTTATTTATCATTTCTTAATGTTTCATGAATTTTTAGGAAGTGGCATGAGTCTTGGCCCTAAAAAGGTGTCACAAAATTTGAGTTCGCTGGCTCAGAACTAGCTAAAAAGGTCCATAGTCACTGGCATGCCCTTGTTGTGGGAGAAAATAGAAGGCCTCATTCACATGCATGGATTTTCATGGGAGTGGTTGGGGGTCTAGATCAGTGAAATGTCAAGTAGCCTTAGGGGTTGGTTACCTAGAAGGTTGGTCGGCTCCTAAAGGTTCTGTAGTATGTGTAGAAGGTCAAATTGGTTTGGTTTGTTGGTTCCACTTCCATAGCTATACATGGGAAGTTGAATCACATCATAGTAGCCTCTAATCACATGTTTATCATAGTGAACCGTTTAACTTGGGTAAATGTGGGAGGGTGTTACAAAGTGGTATCAGAGCATGGTTCACCACCTAGACTGGATGGTGGTGTGTTGGTCATGCATTCATGTCGGTTGCATATATGTGTTCTTCATGCTTGTGGTCTATGTACTTATTGTGTATGAATGGTGTTGGTCATGGTTGCATTTGGGTCACCATGTAAAAGTGGATGGTGTGTTGTTGGATGTGGTCTTCATGAGGGTATGTCAATTATGCATTGGTTATGCATGGAAGTGCTTATTTATCTCATCATATTTCCTATAATTGTATTAATATAAGTTTATATATATTTTATTTAGTTTTAAATTAAAAAGAAGATAATAATTTTTCCCTTAATAATTATTTAGTGGGTTTAATTTCTTCCGTTTAGATACAGAAAATTTACTAATATAATTAATTTAGTTTTATCTAATTAAACATGATATAAAAATAAATAATTTTATATGTAAACATAGTTAAAATAATTTTAGTTAATTATAAGCATATATATCTATTGTTTTGAGGCTTCTGTGATTTGTATTGTGTAGAGTTTTCTTCCGGAATTATCGCATCCATAGTTGTTAGAATCGACATTTCGAGCCATCCACCGTGGCTGATCATCAGGATAAATCTATAAGAGTGTAGGACAGATCTTGTGGGAATTAAATAAATAGAGGAATGAGTTATGTGGAAAGGGAATGTTGTTAGGCGACCATGTCATTATTTATGATGGTAATTTTAAATCACTTTAATTAATGATAAGTAATGATAATTTTAACTAATTTTAACATATGATAATTTTAATAATTAATTAAAAATTATCATATATTAAAATTAATTAAATTATTTAAATTACCATTATAAATAATGACATGGTCAACTAACAAAATTCCCTTTCCACATAACTCATTCATCTATTTATTCAATTCCCACAAGATTTGTCCTACACTCTTATAGATCTATCTTGATGATAAGCCACGGTGGATGGCTCGAAATGTCAATTCTAACAACTATGGATGTGATAATTCCAGAAGAAAACTCTACACACACACACACACACACACATATATATAAACAAATTAACTAAATAATTAATAAACATTCCCCTAACTCTTGGTCCAGTGAAATGTAGTCGTTTCCTTTGGTCAAAAGTAGTCGTTTCTTTCTATCTGTTTGCATGATCGATCTTATATTTAACTTGTTTGCATGATCTGATTCTTCATCTCGTCTTGACGATGAATCGCACTAGCTAGTTAGAAGTGCGTCGACAAATGAATTTTTTTGTGATTATCGCAGAAAACATGTCTCAAAAACTTGATATGGATCACAGAAGCCTTAATTCAATGCTTATATATTGTTATGCATACATTGATATGGGTGTAGTTGTCATGCCTAGGGTCATGGTATGTGGTTAGAATTATTAGGCATTAATAACTGGATAGTGGTTACACTGATGTTATATGCTAATGTGATTATGATTATACATGTATCATGCTAATATGGTTGACCTTGGAGATGAGATATCCTCGTGAACTATATCGAGGAATGTTGATTATGTTATGTTTTGGTTGTGGCTGACATGGTGTACTTGTGGGAAAGAGAGCAAAAATGATTAGCAAGATGGTAGACTATAGTTCACGAGACTCTCCCTATGGATAAGAAGAGAAATGTGGTGTTGGGCATTCTTCTGACTTAGCAGACACGTTGAGAAGTTTGAAGGAATAAATAAGGAGTTGTAAGGAAGATAATAATAGAATCATTCAAGCACAAGATAAAAAAGAAAATTTTAATGCAATAATCCTTCATATTTTGTTAGAATTGTAGAGTCAGGGACCTCTTCGAATCATCCATGGGAAGGAGCACATAACTAACGGGGCATATGGTAGTAGGTCTCACAGCGGGAACCAGTCAAATATAGATTACACGATCATAGATGACAGGGTCTTGGATACTTCGAATATGAGAGGTAATGAGCACAGGTTCTATTCTAGTTATGGTTCTGAGAGGCACTATGATCATTATCATTATCATCCTTGTAGGAGGAGTGATAGGGGATATTTTCCACATGAGTTCAAGAAAGTGAAGCCACCTACCTTTGATGGATATTTGAAGAAACTAAAGGATGGAAAATCATGGCTACTTGGGATGAAGAAATTATTTGATTTGCATGATTACATGAAGAACATGAAAGCCAAACTAACTATATTTAGCCTCAAAGGGAAAGAAGACATATGTTGGGAAGATGTGAAGAGTATGAGAAGGCCAAAGTTTAGAGATTTTTCAGTGGATTCCCATTAGCATTTAAAGGTTGGATTTAGTATAATAATCCTCAATCACTTAAGGAAGTTATAGGGAAAATGAAGCATTTTTATGAGTAGTCAAAGCGAAAGACATAATCGTAGCGGAGCTGGAAAGGGAAAGACAAAGCTAGAGGTAAATGGAAGCCAAAAGTAATAAGGCCTCAGGATGCAAGTGAGAAATAAAATGTCACACCTTACAAGAATTTTAGTGGATCATAGCATGGGGGCAACAAAATAAATGTGATGGTATGGGATGGTTGCAGTGTTGGAGATGTGGTAAGGAGCACCTTAAGAGGGTTTATCTGCAAAATCAGGGTGGTAGACCTCAAATTTACAGTGCACAGGAAGCAATGATAGTTGGGGATGTTGGGCAGAGCATTCCAGAAACTTATGTAGCGCTGGATAACAAGAAGGCAAAGCACTAGGCCACTATTATCAAGATGGATGGTAAGCTTTGTGATCAAGTTGTTTCCATTTTGATTGACCCTAAATCTAATTATAGTTATGTTAGTCCTAACCTGGTAGATAAGTGTGGTTTGAATAAATAAATGCATACAAAATCTTGGTTAGTGTAGTTGGATATAGGTACAAATAAGAGAGTGTATCACTGGGTAAAAACTTGTGCATTCGAGTTGAATGGTATGCATACATCAGTGCATTTGAATGTATTTCCATTGGGATTATATAGTTTGTTTCTACACATGGGCTAGTTGTATCTTCATAGGACCAAAGTGGATTGCTATGACAAGGCCATTGAGTGTTTGGAAGACAATAGGGAATGGAAAATCTTGCAAGGTAAGAAGAAGGCAACATCAGTTAGAATGGTGACAACTATGCAAGCAAAGCATAGTCACAAAAAAGGGCGTGTGTTATTTGCAATGCAGATTTCTAGTTCTAAACGTAAGGATGTTGTGGATGCGAAGGTATTGATCAGGTCCCTGACCTTGCAGTAGCTTCAGAATGTGTTTCCAGCAAAGATTTTAGATTTTCCGCCTCACAGAGAAGTGGAATTTTCCATTGAGTTAGTACTAGGGAAAACACGAGCATCAAAGGCACCATACAAGATGAACATACCAGAGTTAGTAGAGATGAAATTACAATTGAAGGAAATGATTGACAAGGAATACATTAAGTCAAGTGTATCATCTTGGAGTGCATTGGTATTGTTTGTGAAGAAGAAGGATGGTACTCTTAAGCTATGCATTGATTACATGCATTTGAGCAAAGGGATCATCAAGAGCATGTATCCGTTGTCGAAGATTGATGACCTGTTCGATCAGTTGAAGGGAAAAGAAATGTTCTCGAAGTTTGATTTGAGATCAGGATATCATCAGGTACGCATCAAGGAAGATGACATATACAAGACTTCTTTCCAGACCAAGTACGAGCATTATGAGTTTGTTGTAGTTCCATCTAGTTTGACTAATGCTACAACTACTTTTATGTTCTTGATGAATAATGTGTTGCATTCTTATCTAGACAAGTTTGTTATTGTATTCATTGATGACATCTTGATATATTCTAAAAATGAGGAAGAGCATGTCAAGCACTTAGCAGAAGTATTAAGATTGATGAGAGATCATCAATTGCATGTTAAACTAAGTAAATATAGTTTCTTTCAAATAGAGCTATATTACTTGGGACATGTTGTCTCCAACGAAGCAATAATAGTGCATACAGAGAAGATAAGGGCTATCATGGAGTGGGTAGCTCCTATAAATTTGAATGAGGTAATATCATTTATGGGTCTACAAGGGTGTTATAGGAGGTTCATCAGGAACTTCTCTCACTTTGTATATCTTATTATGTGACTGCAGAGGCAAGGTAAGAAATTTGAATGGACAGAGGAATGTGCAACAAGTTTTGAGAAATTGAAGTAGTTGTTGACAAATTCTCTAGAGTTAAAGATTGAAAATCTAGAAAAATAATTTGTGGTGTGCATAGATGCTTGGAAGAGAAGACTTGGGGGAGTCCTTATGCAGGAAGGACAGGGAATGTGCTATGAGAAATGAAAATTGAATGAACATGATCATAATTGTCCAACGCATGATCTAGAGTTAGCAGCAATCATTTATGCTTTGAAGATGTGGAGAAATTATTTTGTTGGTAGGTGGTTCATCTTAATGAGTGATGAAAGTGGATTGAGATATTTATTTGACCAACTGAATCTGAATGCTAGAAAATCTAGATGGTTGGAAACGATTAGTGAGTTTGACTTTGAGATTAGGTACATCAAGGGTCAGGAAAACATGGTTTCAAATACTCTTAGCAGGAGAGTACAGGTAAATCACATAGTAGTTATGAGTTCGTATGAGACAGACTTACAGGATCAAATCTTATAGGAAAGACAACAAGATAACAGGTACATGGAGCTTGTGCATAGGTTACAATAAGGTAAATGTAGTCAAGATGTAGACTATCGTTTTACAGTATATGGTTTGATAATATTTAGGGACAGGTTATATGTGTCGTACAATAGTGAGCTCAAAAGAATATATTGCGAGAATTTCATTCAAAACCGTATTCAGGTCACCCCAAGATACCAGAAGACATTGACAACAATGAAGAATTTTTATCATTGGCCAAATATGAAGAAGGATGTGGCATAGTTTGTGGCTAGATGTTTGCACTTTCATCATGTAAAAGAAAAATGTAGGCATCCAGGTGGACTAATACAACCGATTTTGATTCCAAAGTGGAAGTGGTAGGTCATTTCCATGGATTTAAACACAGGTTTTCCAAGGACATCTAGACAACATGGTTCCATCATGGTTGTGGTATATAGGTTGACAAAGGTAGCACACTTTATTCTAGTAAAATATATGTATTCAGCTAGACTTAATGTGGCACAAGTATTCATCAAAGATGTAGTGAGGTTGCATGTTGTTCCAAGGAAGATTGTGTCAGATAGGGATATTAAGTTCACTTCCAAGTTTTTGAGGCCATTGTTTACAAGTTTGGGAATAGAGTCGGTCTTTAGTATAGCTTATCATCCGCAGAAAAATGGACAAACAAAGAGGGTCAACAAGATATTGGAGGACATGTTAAGGATTTATGTGATGCATCAACATAGGAGATGGGAGGAGTACCTTCCATTGGTTGAGTTTTCTTACAACAATGGGTACCAGGAATCTTTGAGGATGAGTCCATTTGAGGCACTGTATGGGTGGAGTTGTAATACTCCCATTAGTTGGAGCAATCCAGTGAACAGGGTATTGATAGGAGCGAACATGTTGGCAGAGATGGAACAGGAAATGCAGGTTATCAAGAAGAATATAAAGGAAACACAAGACAAGTAGAAAAACTATGCAAATGGACTAATTCATGAAAAAATTATATCATTATATGCTCTATGTCTTATACATGAATGTATCCCAAAAGAAATTACAAAAATTAGTAATTTTCCTCACATGGAATTTCCATTTGCTTATTTCAATGGTACGATGCAAAATAAAATATGTGGTTGTGATTTTGGATAGTTTTGATTCAGACATCGGAGATTATATAATATTTACAATAACGTTAATGATATATGTGTTATTGTTGTCTTATATATATTCCTTTAAATTTTAAACATAATACATGGATTAAATTATTTATAATATAATTTTTATATATACATTAGTTATTAATAATAAACACAATTAGATCATATATTATTAGTTTTTTTAATATATATTTATTTTATTTAAAGCAAAAGTTAATAAATAATATACAAATATTTTTTTCCTATTTATTTTATATAATATAATAAAATTATAATGTATATATTTAAAACTATTTGTACATTAATTAAAAATAAATATACATATACATAATATTATTTGTAATGAGTTAACTAATCATCTTTTATTTTGTCATAGGAATGTATCAAGCAATATAGAGAAGATATGCAATATGTGAAGTCTAATGTAAGATGTGAGGTGATGTGGCAACCGAATATGCTACTTCACTCTCCCGTGACTATCAAGAGAATGTTATCACAAACAAAAAAACGTAACCATGAATATAAAAGGTAACCATCAAGTAAGAAAGGTGATAATTGCAACAATTAAGACATGGTCAACCCCTACAAAAGTCTCAAAATCAAGCAATAAAGGCCATAGAAATCAAGAGTCACTCAAACGTCAATAAAAAAGAGTTTTCCAAAATACCAAATGAAGGGTCCCCATTATTTTGTTCAAAAGTATATGGGGGTTGTTTCCAACAACAGGGTCTAGTCAAGTCATCGATCAAGTGTTTATATTAGTATGTTTGTTCCATTGTTATGTATCATTTCTTAATGTTTCATGAAGTTATGGGCAGTGGCCTGAGTCCTGGAACTAAAAAGTGGCACATAATCTAGGGTCACTCACTCAAAAATAGATGAAAAATTCCACAGTCGTTGGCATGCCCCTTTTTGTGGGAGCTACTTGAAGACCTCAGTCACATGCATGGTTTGTGATGGGAGCGACTGGGGGTCTAGATCAGTGAAATGTTAAGTTTTCTCATGGGTTGGTCACCTAAAAGGGTTGGTTGGCTCCTCAAAGTTCTGTAGCATGTGTGGAAGGTCAGATTGGTTTGGTTTTATCAGTTCCACTTCCTTAATTGTACATGGGAAGTTGAATCGCATCATAGTAGCCTCTCATCACATGTTTACCCCAGCAGACCGGTTAACTTGGGTAAATGTGGGAGGAGGGTGTTACATCTTGGAAGGATCATGTTCAACATGTTGACGTGGTGCTTAAACTACTAGAGGAGAAACAATTATGTGAAAAAACCTCCAAATGTTTATTTGGAGTACATGAGGTGGAATATTTGGGTCATAGTGTACTCATGAGGGTGTTAAGGTAGACTTTAACAAAAATAAAGCCATTAAGGAATGGAAAATCCCCACAACCATAAAAAATCTTTGAGATTTCTCGGGTTGACAGGGTATTATCACAAGTTTGTTAAGAATTATAGGAATAGAAGCAACTCTAACAACATTACTGAAGAAAGATGCATTTCCTTGGACTCCATAAGCGACTAAGGCCTTTGAACATCTTAAATAGGAAATGTGCCAAGCACCGCTCTTGGTTGTGCCAGACTTCACAAAAACCTTTTTATGGAATGTGATTCTCTAGGAAATGGAATTGGTGCTATTTTAATGCAAGAAGGAAGACCCATTACTTTTGAAAGTCATCTAATCAAATCAAAGTATTTACACAAACCTATTTATGAGAAGGAAATGTTGGCAACATTACATGCACTATAACAATGACAACCTTACCTAATGGGAAGACACATCAAGGTAAAAACAGATCATGATAGTATTAAATACATTTTGGAACAAAGATTATCTTCAAAAGAGAAGCAAAAGATGGGCTACAAAGATGTTGGATTATGACTTTGAAATCATCTACAAAAAAGGGTAGATAAAAGTTGTTGCAAATGCACTCTCAAGAAAGGATGAGGATGTGGAAGCATTAGTTTGTTCCATTTCCATTGTCCAACCTAATTGGATAACCAAAGAAAGGGATGAATGGAAGAATGATGAATAGGTGTGGACACTCATTAAAAAGTTGTAGCAAGATCCTAGTACATCTTATACATTTAGATGGAAAAATGATTCACTATGGCACAAATATCTCTTATTTCTTTGTAAGGATTCCCAACTTAGGAAAAATATTCTTTTGGAATTGCACACCTTCTCCTTAGGAGAGCACTTAGGATTTTTATAAACTTACCACTGGATCAAGAAGGAATTTTTTTGGGATGGCCTTAAATCTGATATTCATAAGTTTGTAGTAGAATGTTTGGTTTTCCAACAAAATACAGTTGAGACAATGAATACCTTAGGTCTGTTACAGCCTTTATTGATTCTAATTCAGCGTTGGGAGGAGGTCTCAATGGATTTTATCACAGGTTTACACAAGTTTGAAGGAAAGAGTGTCATCATGGCGGTAGTTGGTAGACTTACCAAGTATGCACACTTTTGTGCATTATCTCATCGTTTTAATGCTAGTATAGTTGCTACTGCATTTGTGGAAACAATTCAAAAGCTACATGGAAACCAAATATTATTGTGAGGGAGATCCCATTTTCACTAGGAATTTTTGGACGAAATTATTTTCTTGTCTTGGTACTCAACTAGCTCATAACTCATCTTACCATCCTCAATCTGATGAGAAAACTGAGATAGTAAACAAATGTTTTGAAGGATCTCTTCATTCCATCTGATAAACAAACACAATGGGTCAAGTGTTTACCTCTAGTTGAATGGTGGTATAAAACTTCCTTCCATGCTGCAACAAAAATGACCCCATTTATGGAACTTTATGGATATCATCAACCATCCATCACATCATCTTTAAGACAAATTTCTAAGGTTTAAGCAATGGAAGAACACATCAAGCATCAACAAAAATTTCTCAAACCATTAAAGGATAACCTCACCCTAGCGTAGAATCGAATGAAACAATAGGCATATCAACACTGTAGTGAAACAAGTTTTGATGTAGGTGAGGAGGTATTTTTACAACTACAAACATACAAACAAATGTCCCTAAAGCAAGCTAAGAAGTATAATAAATTATCACCCAAGTATTATGGTCCTTACAAGGTGTTGAAAAAGATTGGTACTATGGCATACAAATTGGAGTTGCCAACATATTCTTGAGTACACCCAATTTTCCATGTTTCAAGCTTAAAGAAGGTTATCAGTGAAAATATCCCAGTTGAAACAATGTTGCCAAAACTTGACAAACAAGGAAAAATCATATTTGATCCTTAAATAGTCATGAAAACAAAAACTTGGCAATTACATAATTGATTAATTTCAAAGTATGTCATCCAGTGGAAGAACTTACTCGTTGAAGGTTCCGCATGGGAGGATGATAATTTTATACATAAGCATCTTGAACTACTCAAGCATTGAGGGTGTTAGGATCTTATGATTTTTCATGACAAATGTATTTTCCTTATTCATTCATTTTTATTTTTTGAGCAGCAGGTTAGCCTATGAATATTGTTGTTGTCATAGCCTCAAAGTTATTGTTTGGCATCATTGGAGTTGTGAAGGTTCTCAATCAGTGGGGGTCATGAGGTCACACATGTTTATACAATGAGTCAAAGTCAAAAGGGGTTATGTGTCAGTTGTTCATCAATCAGAACCATCCAAAATGAACTTGTGTCAGTCTAAAGTTTTGATAGTCATGAGGTCTGGTCATTAAATGTATTTTAAATTCTTATCCCCTATTCCTATCTACCCCATGTTTCCCTATTTCCTACCCTATTTCCCCATGACACCACTACCACTTCCCTATACTCATTACATGTACAACTCTCATGTATAACATGCAACAA
>APFE031100674.1:50365-67009 GCA_000404065.3 Pinus taeda
ACCTAAGAGACATTATACTCCCAACATTTTAATGATTTCCCATGATTTATGCTCATGCCAAATCAAGTGGAGTCCTCTAACTCATCAATACAAATCGTCATTGCACTACAAGACAAAAGACAAGGGGTGATTCAAATTTTTATGCCACCTTATTCTCTTTCCACTGTACAGTCATGCAAACTATGCCTAATCCAAGCACATAGAATCCCTACAGGATACCACAAATCGATTCCCAACTAGAAGTTGATGAGAAATTGAGGTCACACTCACTGTAGGAATCTATTGTGCAAGCTCTATTTTAGTCATCCTTTGTCATAACAGTTTCTAACCACATGGAGGATAATTTTGGAAAACAGAAAGAGGTTTTTCTTAATCACAGACCATAGCACAATAACCTCTTCCAAATTTTGTACAGATGTAACGAATAGGGAGTTTTGATTGCATATTAAAATCCAATTTTTCACACTGCACAAATACTCTATTTATGCCATTGTTTTGCAAATTAATTTTTGGGAATCTAGGAAAGAATTTAAAGAAATTGAGAGAGGTTTATCTTCAAGTAACTATCGTATACAATAAGCTCCTTCAATTTATACGTGTTATTGTTTGGGAGATATGGCTTGTTGAAAATTCGCTATGCAAGCACTATGCAGTCCATGCCCACACTACTACATGCATGGTGGAGGGAAGCCACCTATCAATTTTTCAAGGGGATGGCATGGAGCATGTGTGGCAGCCAACTCACCTCGTCAGCAACCTGTCACATGCCAGTTTTAGAAGCCCAAAGTTTTGGATTCTACACAGCCTTTTGTACACTCAGAAAGAAACTTTGTGCTTTTTACTATTTTACTTCATGCTGATCATGTTTGAAGATATATTGGTTTTATTTAGAAAAAAGTTTATTTTTAGAGATAAAAAGCACTTTTATGTTTTATGATTTTGAGGAAAAGTATTTGGAAATATAACAATTTTCTTATTTTCAGTTTTGAGATCGATCCTTTGTTGGATCGAATGTCCATTGAATCTAGACATGATGTTATCCTATGTATGAACAATATATTTGGGTAATGGGTATGGAAAAGGTTGTTGATGGTTTCATTATTGTTTGCGAAACTATTGCAATTGTTGTTGTGATCTATGTTAATGCATGTGCTTGAATGTTGAAGATATTCTAGTGGATTTACAGCAATTTATGATATGGATGTTTCAGATATTTTTTCTTCTTAGTTATATATTATCCTTGTTGTGTTATCTTATTAAACTGATTTGAAGGTGTATGGAATTGTTACACTTGAATTCATTTCATATGCTCATGTCTAGTTGTGCCAAATATTTCAATTTATGAATGGAATATGTATGCCTATGACAATTTTGTATTTTCTTATTGATAGCCATTTATCTAAGTTGCAGTGATGAACTGTTAGTTATTCTGCTATTTTTTATGAATGTTCTTATATCCCATCTTCACTATACTACAATTTTTCGTTCAATCCAAAATACATATTAATTGAGCCTCTGTACATGAAATTGGTTGGAGATACATCATCATGTTGGACAAGGAAGGTTATGATCGCATCACTAGTTTTTTCCTAGAACCCTCTACTACCCCCATACCAAATATCAAACATTTTCAGAACTAGTCTCTATCAAAAAATCATATTCAAAAGTTTTATCTCCGAGTCTTCTCAGTGAAGTAGCCCCCTCAGGTTGAAGAAGCCCAGTCATTCAACTAAAAGAGGTTTTTGGTTACCTATCGGTTCCTCTCCTTAGCCTCAAGGAATTATAGAGTGCTAATATATTGGTGCCATTGCCAGAGAGCGAAGGTTTCATTTTCTTTGGGAAATAACATCCAAATATCAGATTTGGCTATTGATGGTGAACAACAGTGAGGCATAGGAAGGCTGAACCATTCACCTAGTGGCTCTAATCAAGCAGAAACCAACTTCTAGAGTTCCACTAATGTCTCCATATTTTCAAGATGAGTTCAAGAATGGAACACGGGTATGCTCCTATGGACATATCTAGTATTCTAGGATTTCCAAATCACATGCCCTGTATAGATTGGAAATCATATTTGCCAAAGTTCAGAGATGAGAATGGTGATGATGTTGCTTTACATCTTATCAAATTTCACATGCATGTATGTAGACTTGGGGTTGATTTTCATGAGGATTGCCTAATGAAAATGTTCATGGTTACTTTGGAGAACAACGCAAGAGCGTGGTATGAAGGATTGTTTGCAGCTAGTTTATGTTCGTTTAAGGATTTTAATGCAGAATTTTGTAAAAATTATAAGAAAAATTTGCCTTCTATAGTGATTATAGAAAGCTTCTATGGAAAGTTTGATGATCTTATTTAGCGTATGGGAATTGACATTTATGATCAAGATTTAATGTATAGTGAAATTGAAGAATATTTGTTTGACTTACCTTTACATCAAGAAGAAATAGTAGAGGATAGTTGCCATGATATTCAGGTGGATTTACAATAGGCAATAGGTTCTCTAAGCGTTGAAAGTGAAGTAGATAAACATCCCGATGAAGACAGTCATGATTTACTTACTAAGTTTAATAATAATGCACAACAAGTTTATTCTATGGAGTTTGATGAACATTTGCAGTAGTCTTGCCAATCTTTTTATGATCAAAGGTATGGGGATAGTTGTTCATATGTCTCTTTAGATTGTAAATTACCTGAATCTTTCATTCAAGAACAAATTTTTCTGAACCAATTTTCTAAATCAGCAAGTGTAGAAATTTTAGACACTCAAGCATCACATATCATAGAGTTGCAAGAAAGAAATAGCAGTATGTGACACAGTTCAAAAAATATCACATGAAGGGTTAAAGTTTAATGTTGCTAGTGTATATCACGTGGCTTTACTATTTCAACATGTTCCAGAATATAGAAAGTCTCTCCTTGCTATTAATTATGAGGATGATAAAAAAACTACTACCATTTATTTTGAGAGTGGTCTTGAAACTGATGACATAGGACAAGAACAAAAAACAGTTAGGAATGATATTTATTTTTCTCCTTTCTTCTGATCAACAAGAAGCAATCCTTCATGTTTTTCAAGATCCTTTGGTTAGTTTGTTGGAAGCATAAAGAAATGTGGAGCTTGTTTTGTTCATCAGCATAGGTTTTTGACTCAGGTTTCATATTAAGTTGCCAACATTTAAATCTTTTTGTCTGCTTACAAAGGGTGTGAGTATAATTTGAGAAAGTAGTCATTTGCTTGATTGGCTATATTAGAGGGATCATTTCAAATGATTTTATGGCTATCTTCAGCAGGTGTATACAGCTATCATTAGAGTTTGAAGCTCGAGGAGAAGGCCCTAAGACTTTGGTGATGTACTATCAATCAGTCAGTTAATTTTAAGTCAATTAGTGAGTTTGTAATTAGTCGGTTAATTTTTCAACTTTCATTTTTGACTCCATCGCCCAATGGTTTAGGCCACTAGTCTATGAATTTTTTATTGGCACCTCACAGGGAAGCTGGCATCCCCATTTGAGCCAATGTTAGGGTGCTATAATTTTTCACGACAAATGTATTTTCCTTATTCATTCATTTTAGCTTTTGAGTAGCAATTTAGCTTATGAATATTGTTGCTTTCATAGACTCAAATTTATTGTTTGGCATCATTGGAGTTGTGGAGGGTCCCAATCAGTGGGAGTCATGAGGTCACACATGTTTATACAGTAAATCAGAGTCAAAAGGGGGTATTTGTCAGTTTTTCATCAATTAGAACCATACGAAATGAAGTTGTGTCATTATAAACTTTTGATAGTCATGAGGTCTAGTCATTAAATGTATTTTAAATTCTTATCCCCTATTCCTATATACCCCATGTTTCCCTATCTCCTACCCTATTTGCCCATGACACCACTACCACTTCCCTATACTCATCACTTGTACAACCCTCATGTATAACATGCAACTCCCCCCCATTACATAAGAGACATTATACTCCCAACATTTTAATGATTTCACATGCTTTATGCCCATGCCAAATCAAGTGTAGTGGTCTAACTCATCATTTCAAATCATCATTGCGTTACAAGACAAAAGACATGGGGTGATTCAAAATTTTATGTTGCCTTATTCTGATGCCACTATATAGTCATGAAAAATCTACCTAATCCAAGCACATATAATCCCCACAGGATGCCATAGATTGATTCCTAGTTAGAATTTGATGAGAAATTGAGGTCACATTCACTGTGAGAATTTGTTGCACAAGCTCTATTTTAGTCATCCATTTGCAAAATAGTTTCCGACCACATGGAGGAGAATTTTGGAAAATGGAAAGAGGTTTTTCTTAAGAATGGAACATAGCACAATAACCTCTTCCATATTTTTTACACATGTTACGGATCAAGATATTTGATTGCATATTCAAAGCCCATGTTTCAGACTACACAAATACTTTGTTTTAAGTCATTGTTTTACAGAGTATTTTCTGGGAATCTAGGAAAGAATTAAGAGAAACTGAGAGAGATTTATCTTCAAAACACTATCATCTACAATAAAAGCCTTCATTTTTTACAAAGGTATTAGTTTTTTGGAGATATGGCCAATTGAAAATCCATTACGTAGGCATTACGTAGTCCATGTCCATAGTACTACACGCATGATGGAGGGAAGCCACCTGTCAGGTTTTAAAGGGGATGACATGGAGAACATGTGACAGCCAACTCACCTCCTCAGCAGCCCACCATGTGCTAGTTTAGGAAGCCCAAATTTTTGAATGTTGCGCAGCTACTACGCAGCCTTTTGCACACTCAGAAAGCTACTTTGTGCTTTTTACTATTTTACTTCATGTTGACCATGTTCAGATATATGTTGATTTTATTTAGAAAAAGTTTATTTTTAGACATAAAAAACACTTTTATGTTTTATGATTTTGAGGAAAAGAATTTGGAAAAACAAATTTTTTTCTCTTTTCAATTTTGAGATTAATCCTCTGTTGGACCAAATGTCCATTGAATCTAGACATGATGTTATCCTATGTATGATGTCAAGCTAGGAGGTAACTCCTCAAATGAATTGTGTTTATTCATTAAGATTACTCATGGTTATATATATAAGGAAGTGACTCTTGGGCTTCACCTCCCAATGGCTCTTTATTTTCCATTATTTACTATTTACATTATTTACAAGTTTTCATCCAATCCCAATGATTAGGTGTCAACATCGCCCCCCTTAATCTGAAGGGATGTTGCTGAGTCCAAGCATTGTTCTGAATCTTTCAAGGTTTTCTCTTCCAAGTGCTTTGATGAAGATGTCTGCAATCTTCTCATTAGTGGAACAATGGCGTAAATGGATTGCCTTGGCCTCAACATGATCTTGAATCAGATGATATTTTGTATTCATGTGCTTCGTTCGATCATGAAACTTTGGGTTCTTGGCCAACTTTATTACAGAGGTGTTGTCAATCATGAGTGGAGTTGAATATACTTGTTTTAACTACAAATATTCTAGAATATTCCTAAGCCACACAATTTCTTTTGTTTCCTCAACTGCTGCCACATATTCTACCTCTGTTGTGGAATTCGCTGGAACTGATTGTTTGTGTGATGTCCAGGAGACAACTCCTCATCCAAGACTCATAGAATAACCTGAAGCAGATACCCCAGTTTCTTTGTCTCCATCAAAGTTTGGATCACAATATCTTGTCAAGCTGAAGTCGCCCACCTGTGTATGCTTGAGTCCAATGTCTTGAGTTCCCTTCAAGTAATTTAGAACTCTTTTTGTAGAAGACCAATGTCCCTCACAACGCTTTTGCATAAACCTGGAGAGGATTCCAATAACAAAAGAAATGGCAGGTCTGGTAGTAGTCAGGTAGTTGAGACTTCCTACAAGCTGTCTATACTTTGTTGCATCCTCAAATTATTTTCCTTCAATGGATGTGAGATTTAAGTTTTGTTCCATTGTAGTAGTCAGAGGATTGCACTCAACCATACCAAACCTGTTCACCATATCTCCAATGTACTTCTTTTGAGAGAGGAATATAGACTTTAGATGTTGATTTACTTCAATTCCAAGATAGTAGTGAACATAGTCCAACTCAGTCATTTCAAAACATCTCCTCAATTCCTTCTTTATGGATGCAATGTAGCTTTCATTGTTACCTGTCATCAAAATATCATCTACATATACCACAATATATACAACTGTTTTGCCAACTTTCTTGACAAACAAAGTTGCATCATCTAGATCATAATGTTTGAAGTTAAGTTTTAGAAGATTCTCAATTAATTTTTCATACCAAGCTCACAGTGCTTGCTTGAGGCCATACCATGATTTCACAAGTTTTCATACTTTATGTTCATGTCCTTTCATAGAAAATCCTTCTGGTTGGGACATAAAAACATTCTCTTTCATATCTCCATTCAAGAAAGTTGTTTTTACATCCATTTGATAGACTTTCCAATCATTATGATCTACTAAGGAAAAGAGTGTCTGGATGGTAGCCCATTTTGCTGTGGGGGAAAAAGTCTCCTCATAATCGACCCCTTCCTTATGTGAAAAACTATTTTCCACAAGCTTGGCTTTGTGCTTTTCAAGTGAGCCATCGGCTTTATACTTGTTCTTGTAGACCCGCCTGTAGCCGATTGGTTTGGTTCCCAATGGAGGATCAACTGGCTTCCAACTGCCATTCTTTATCATGGAATCATACTCCTTTTGCATCACTTCTTTCCATTCATCATGAGAAGCGGCTTCTTTGAAGGAAGTTGTTTCAAAACCTGTAGATAGATTTAGCTCACAATCATAAGAAACATCCATATCCATAGGTGAATTAGAATCATCTACATCACCTCCATTTTTCCTGGTTGAATTTCTTGTTCTTGTCTTTCCAACCTCATCAAGATGAACACTTTCAAGTGTCTTTGTCAGCCACTTTGGGGGACCTTTTTGAGATGGTCTAGACTTCTTTGTTGACTAAGTTGGGACTGAAATAAGATTGAGTCTCCTAATTATGTCAATCACATCACTCAAAGTATCATCAGTGGTTGGAGTTTCATGTGGGGGAGAGAGTGCTTTAGAAGAAGATTCCACAAATTAATCTAGTATAGGAATCCTCCTTTCAAGATATGGAATCCGATTATCAAATTCTTGAAATGATTTTTCATGTCTAAATCTATCCAAGCAATCAATTTTCCACTGAACAACATTGTCAGCTTTGGAAGAATCAAGAAATATTACATCTATAGATACAACAAACTTTTTATTAACTTCATCATAGAGACAATATGCTTTGGATGTATTTGAATACCCCAAGAAGATACACTTATGACTACTTGCACCAAGTTTGTTTCTATGTACCTTTGGTATCAAGGCATAATAGGTGGAACCAAAGACCCTGAGATGCTCTACTGAAGGAATGTGGCCATACCACATTTCATAAGGTGTCTTGCTTCTAACAAAATTAGATGGACATCTATTCTTTACATATATATCACATAGAATTTCATCAACCCAAAACATCAATTTTACATTCTTGAAAAACATCATGAAACGTACCATATTTAAGAATGTCTTATTCATTCTTTCAGCTACTCCATTCTATTGGGGATTATAAGGCACAATTATTTCATGTTTGATCCCATGCTGGTGAAGATAGTTTCAAAATTAATTTGAAGTGTATTTTTTTCCATTATCAGTGCGAATAGAGCTAATATGAGATTGTGCATCATTTTCAATCCATGTATGAAAGGTCTTGTGTTGGGTGTGGAGCCTAATTATCTTCTATATTGAAAGGTTTCAGCTAGATGTATACCCCAGGAAGACTATACACCCCTCCACGTAGAGGGGTGCGGGGGGGGACGTGTTCCCCCATGGGGTTCGGGGGGCCTAATCCCCCTCGGCTGGGGGGTCTGGGGGCCAGTGGTCACCCAGCGGGAGATTGGGGGCAGTGCCCCCGAAGCTAAAAATAGATGTAAATCTTGTAAAGTCTAGTATTTTAGTAAATCTAGGTCGTTCATTAGGTGGATGATCTATTGTAGAAGTTATGTTTAATTTAGGGTTTTTTGCCTAGAAGACAACCCCTCACTATTATGAGGGAATTGTATTGCGTCTATGTATATCTGTATTCTGAGTGAGGAAGAGAGAGGATATTGAGAGCGAAGAGGGTGTTACAACAGATCTGCTATAGGTTGTATCTCTTCAGTTTGCTGTATAATATAATGAAAGAAGGACTGGTTGTTTCTCTGTGGACGTAACCCAAACTAGGTGACCACATATATCTGTGTCTCTCTTTTTTTATGCATTTTCTATGTTTATATTTTTGCAATATTTTATGTGTTCAATTGCTCTGTAATATATAATCTTCTAACAACTGGTATTAGAGCCAAAGGTCTATTTGGTTGATAAACTCGCAGGAAAGAAGGGTTCCTAGTTCGAGTGGGAGCAATGGCGAAATATGGTAGGTTTAGGGTCAAAAAATTCAATTGCCAAAACTACCAACTGTGGAAGATGCAGATGGAAAATTATTTGTATCAGAGAGAGCTATACCTACCATTGAGCGGAAAGACAAAGAAACCGACGAGTATGATAGACACAGAATGGAATATTCTCAATAGAAAGGCACTTGGAACAATATCGTTGTGCCTAGCGGTGTCGGTAGTGTTTAATATTTCAAAAGAAATGACAACAGAGGGTTTAATGTTGGCATTGGCCAAACTATATGAAAAACCCTCAGCCTCAAATAAGGTATTTCTTATGAAGCGTTTATTTAATATGAAGATGTCAGAAGATGGATCTGTTGCAGACCATTTAAATGATTTTGATATAGTTACAAGTCAGTTAAGTTCTATAGGGGTAAATTTTGATGATGAACTTAGGGCTCTGTTATTTTTGTGTTCATTACCATAAAGTTGGAATGGTTTAGTTATGGCCATTAGTAACTCTGTCTCTGGATCTAGTACTTTAAAGTATGATGATGTTGTCGTTGCAATCCTTAGCAAGCAAATGTGACAGAAAAGCTCTGTTGAGGGATCAAGTAATGATTTGACTACAGAGACTAGGGGAAGAAAAATGGAAAGAGGAAAGAGCCTAGGATATCATAGTAAGTCAAGAAAAGGAAAATCAAAGTCCAGATCGGGGATAGTGTGCTGGAAATGCAGGAAGAAAGGACACCTAAAGAAAGATTGCAAGTCTCGAAAGGGAAAAGAAGGAGACACGCAGCAAGAAACTAATCATGAAGCGAATGTAACAGGTGATGTGTTGCAAGATGCTTTGATTCTTTCATTAGAAAATATTATTGATGCCTAGGTGGTAGATTAGGGGCCTCATTCATTTACACACCTGATGGACATTTCATGTATGTTCAAGGAATTTGGACAGGTTCAATGGGTGATTGATTAAACCCTGTAACTCATTGGATGGGTACAGTTTTTCATAAAAAGCAAAATGGAATCATGGCTTGAGGAGGTAAGGGCATGTTCCAGATCTGAAGAAAAATATAATTTCAACAGGGTAGTTGGGAGGTGAAGGTTGTGTAACTACTTTCACAGATAAAACCTAGAAGGTCACTAAAGGATCCCTGGTAATAGCGAAAGGAGGAAAGGTTGGTACATTGTATTTATGCAATGCTATTTCTAATTTTTTTAATGCTTCAACCTCTACAAGAGAAGATACGGCATTGTGGCATCATAGGCTCGAGCACATGAGTGAGAAGGGGATGCAGAATCTTCACTCAAGAAATTTGTTGCCAGGTTTGAAGCATGTTGATTTAAAATTCTGTGAGAATTGTGTATATGGAAGACAGAAGAGAGTCAGATTCCTTAGAGTTGGGAAAGAAAAGAAGAGCGAAAAATTAGAGCTTGTGCATACAGATGTATGGAGACCTTCTCAAGTATCATCTCTTGGTAGCTCTCGTTATTATGTCACTTTTATTAATGATGCAACCAGAAAAACCTGGATTTGTTGTATTCGAAATAAATATCATGTATTTGATACTTTCAAGAAATGGAAAGCTTTGGTTGAAAATGAGACCGGAAAAATGTTGAAATGTCTCGGATCAGATAATGGAGGTGAATATTGCAGCAAAGAGTTTGATAGATAATGTTCAGAGAATGGAATTTGAAAAGAGGAGACAGTTCCAGGAACACCACAAGAAAATGGTGTGCCAGAAATGATGAACGGGACAATCATGGAGCGTGCAAGGTGCATGAGATTGCATGCAGGATTGCCTTTACAATTTTGGGCAGATGTTGTAGACACTGTTGTTTATCTAATAAACAGAGGGCCTTCAAGTTACTTGGATGGTGGTATTCTAGAGGAGGCATGGACAGGTAAAAAAGGTAAACTACTCATTTTTAAATACTTTTGGTTGTGAAGTCTTTGTCCACATTAATAAAGAAAATAGAACAAAGCTTGAGGGAAAATCAAAGAAATGTACCTTTATTGGATATGGTGTTAATGATTTTGGTTATCGCTTATATGATTATGAAAATCACAAAATCATTAGGAGCAGAGTTGTAATATTCAATGAAAAGGTCTTCTGTAAGAATCAGTTGCAGGAAAAGAAACAAGAAAAAGAAAACAAAGAATACACAGTGCTTGATGATATCATAGGAAAAGTGATGGTGCCTAAAAATCATAATGATCAGTAGCCAGAACAACAACCACAACAACAACAAGCACTTCAAACACCTGAAAGTGGTGTTAGAAGATCTACCAGGATAAGTAGACCTCCTGAACAATACTCTCCTTCATTATATTATGTATTGTTGACTGATTTTGGTGAACCAGAATGCTATGAAGAAGCAATGCAGGTAGAAACTAGGAAGAAGGGGGAGCAAGCCATGAAAGAAGAGATGGACTCCTTAGAACATAACTAGACTTGGGACTTAGTCAGGTTTCCTGCAGGTAAAACAACATTGCAGAATAAATGGGTTTACAGGCTGAAGGAAGAAGATGGAGGAAAACAGAGGTACAAAGCTAGACTTGTAGTGAAGGGGTTTGCTCAGAAGAAAGGTATTGATTTTGATGAAATATTTTCTCCTGTTGTGAAAATGACTTCAATCAAAACTATTCTAAGTCTAGTAGCTGTTGAAGATTTACATCTTGAGCAGTTAGATGTAAAGACAACCTTTCTCCATGGAGATTTGGAAGAAGAGATATATATGCAACAGCCACAAGGGTATGAGGTAAAAGGGAAGGAGAAACTAGTGTGCAGGTTGAAGAAGAGCTTGTATGGCTTAAAATAGGCTCCAAGGCAGTGGTATCTAAAATTTGATAGGTTTATGTCTGAACAAGGTTATATTAGATGCCACTTTGATCATTGTGTTTATATCAAAAGGCAAAATGATGGCAACTATATTATATTGTTATTGTATGTAGATGATATGCTTGTTGTAGGTTCAAACATGCAGGAAATGAATGTGCTCAAAATTAAATTGGCAAACTCATTTGCAATGAAGGATTTGGGTGCTGCAAAACAAATCCTTGATATGAGAATAACTAGAGACAGGAAGAATCGAAAACTAACATTGTCTCAAAGTGAGTACATAGAAAATGTGTTGAAAAGGTTTAATATGCAGAATGAAAAACCATTTAGTATACCTTTGGCTAGCCATTTCAAATTAAGTAAGGAGGCGTGTCCCAAGACTCAGGAAGGCATGGCTCATATGTCTAAAGTTCTATATGCATCAGCAGTTGGAAGCTTAATGTATGCAATGGTCTGCACAAGGCCTCATATTGCACATGTAGTGGGAGTTGTAAGTAGGTACATGAACAATCCAGGAAAAGAACATTGGATGGTGGTGAAGTGGATTCTCAGGTATTTGAGAGGTGCCACAAATCAAGCATTATGCTTTGGTGGTTCAAACATTGCTCTACTGGGATATGTTGATGCAGATATGGCAGGTGATAGAGATAACAGGAGGAGCACAATAGGGTATGTGCTTACTGTAGGTGGAACAACTGTCAGTTGGTTTTCAAAAATCCAAAGTGTTGTTGCACTTTCAACAACAGAAGCAGAGTATGTTGTTGCTACAGAGGCTAGTAAAGAAATGATTTGGTTACAAAGGTTTCTGGATGAATTGGGCAAGAAGCAGGAGTTGGGAAAGTTATACAGTGACATCCAGAGTGCCATACATCTTGCAAAGAACTTTGCATTTCATTCCAAGATTAAACATATACATCTCAAGTACCATTTCATATCGTCAGCATTGGAGGATGGACAGTTGAAGCTGGAAAAGATACACACTAGCTAGAATCCTGCAGATATGTTAACAAAAGTTGTAACCAGGAGAAACTGAGAATCTGTTCAGTTTCAATTAGTCTTCAAGTATGACGAAGAATATGAGAAACAGCCAGGTCCAAAGTGGAGTCATTTTCTAGCAAATGAAGCAGTGGTGGAGTTGCTATAATCAGTCTCCAAGTGGGAGATTGTTGGGTGTGGAGCTTGATTATATTTTGTATTCAAAGGTTTCAGCAAGATGTATACCCCAGGTAGACTGTACACCCCTCCATGTGGGGGGGTGCGGGGGGGGTAAATCCCCCTCGGTTGGGGGGCCTGGGGGCAGCGCCCCCGAAGCCAAAAAAATAGATGTAAAATTGCCTTGTAAAAGTCTAGTAATTTCTAGTCAATCTGGGTCGTTCATTAGGAGGATGATCTGATGGTAGAAGTTATGTTTAATTTAGGGTTTTTTCCCTAGAAGGCAACCCCTCACTATATATGAGGGAATTGTAGTGTCTATGGACATCTGTATTCTGAGTGAGGAAGAGAGAGGAGATTGAGAGTGAAGAGGGTGTTACAGCAAATCTGTTGTAGGTTGTATCTCTTCAGTTTGCTGGATAATATAATAAAAGAAGGACTGGTTGTTTCTCCGTGGATGTAGCCCAAACTGGGTGAACCATGTATATCTATGTCTCTCTTGTTTTATGCATTTTCTGTGTTTATATTTATGCAACATTTTATGTGTTCCATTTCTCTATAATATATAATCTTCTAACATCTTGAATGTTTGAAAAGCATCATATTTTTTCTTCAATAAATAAACCCAACACATTAAGGTGAGGTCATCAATAAATGTCATCATATATTTATATCCATTTGCAGAAGGAATAGGCATTGGACCACATAAATCTAAATGAATGATTTCAATTTTTCTATGTGCTCTCGAATGTGAATGATGAAAATATTGTTTTATATGATTTCCTAGAATGCAAGCATCACATTGCTTAAGCTTCCTAGGAATTGTAGGCAAACCAATAACAAGATTTTTCTTCAACAAGTGAAGGTTGCCATAGTTCAAGTCTCCAAATCTAGCATTCAAAAATAGACTTGATGGAAATTTACCTTCATCATAATGAGAACTGTATGCGACATTTTGTGCACGAGCAGAGGTACTTTGCATCTTGAGAAGTCTTTCTTCTTCTATCCTCGTCATGACAAGTGAGTGATCTGATGATTTTCTCACCTCAACCTTTCCATTAAAAATATGAATGGAGTTTCCTTGCTGGCAGATATGGACCAAGGACAACAAGTTTCTCCTCAGTTGTGGGAGATATAAAACATCATGCAGAAGAAAATCTGGAAGACCATACAATTTCAACCTACTTGTCTCAATCCCTAATGGATTGAGTTTTGATTTGTTTGCAAAGTATACTACTCCATCAACATTGTTATTAAATTCTTCAAACGAATCTTTTCTAAAATTCATGTGGCAAGTTGCTCCTAAATCAAGCAACCAATCATTTTTCCAAGAAAAAAGTGAAGCATTAAACAAGTCTTCATTTACTCCAATATTACAATGTGCCACAACATAATGAGAGGATTCAAGTTCTTTACCTTTCTCTTTTTCATTGATTTTACCTTTGGGTTGATTTCTTTCCTGCTCAATTTTGTCCCAAGGCAACTTGCATGTGGATGCATCACATGATCCATCTCTATTGCAACGTATGCAATGAAGATCAGACTTTTCTCCTTCATAGTGTCTGCCCCCCTGCCTTTGAAATTTCTTCTTCCTCTTCTTCTTAGACCACCTCTTCCTCTGGAAGAATATTGAGCATGCTTTTTCTCTCTATGTGCAAGACACACAACTTCTTCAGAAGACTGAGGATTTGTCTTCTTCCCAAAATCTTTCTTTCTCTTAGCAAATTTATTCACAAGGGAGTCAAAGGTAATCTCTTTGAGGTTTCCATTTGCTTGCAATGACTTGAGATAATTTTGAATAAGTGGGATAAGGTTCCTTGACAAAAGCTATAAAATCAATGTCTAGTTCAACATTAGTGACTTTGATATCATGCATAATAGATTTTTCTTCTGAAGCTAGAGTAAGAGGGTCATCATTTTGTAATTCAAGATTGAACAATTTAATCATCAATTCGACAACTTCAAGCGCAAAGTGTGAGTCATAGAGTTCCTTCAAATTTTGTAAGGCTTCAAAATAATTTGAAAATGGTGAAATATGGCAACTCACCTATTCATTTACATGCTGCAATCAAGGCATAGGCCTTATTATTCTTTTTTTCCCAAATGGCGAATTCCTTGTCTGTGGTAGGCTTTGCATGTTCATTATCTCCTTCACCTACACAAACTCCTTTCCACAACTCATTGACAATGAGAGTGTGTTTAATATTCTGAGACCACTCAGGATAGTTCTCCTTCCCGGTGAGAACTACTCCAATAATAGATATCAATGAATGCATTTTAAAATTTGTACACTGTAAAAAAATATACTTCTGCTTCCAATAGATTGTAATAAATTGCACCTCTACTATTAATATATTGTGAAAAAAATCACTTCAATTCTAGTGTATTTTTATTTTGTTGGACAGAGGTATTATGTGGGGGAAGGTTATATGGGGAGGTATTAATGGTGGGAGGTTGTATCTAGTGAAGGGTTTTATGTGTAGGTATTAATGCATTCAACGTAGGGAGCAACGTATGGGAGTAGTAGGGAGCAGCTTATGGGAGGGAGGAGGGAGGGCTGAAGTCAAGTGGGAGGGAGCAGCGTATAGGTGGAGTGGGAAGCAGTGTATGGGAGTCGTAGAGGGTGTTAGTGTCGGTCTTAAAGCCCTCCATCAGCGATCAATAGCTCTTTGCATATGCATAGTTAGGTGTCTCATCAGTGTCAATTTTGCATCCCACTAGGCATGCCATAACACTGAATGGAGGAGCTGGTCTTTGTTCCCCTCTTGGCTTTGCTGGATGAGGTCACATACTACAATGTAATTGAGTCACACTTGTGGTTATTTTTGTCTTGAGGTCCCAAGTCTTAGGTCTAGGGTTTCGAGTCAAAATCATATCAAGGTCATGAGTCAAGGTCAGTGAGTGCGCAGCAAGCCAAAGGGAGGTATGTACACATGTTTCATTGTTATTTTCCTCAGCTACAGATTATTTTATGCCTTGGATTTAAAAACCCTGTTTTTAAGTCCAAGGTCATGTCAAATTTGTAAAAAATAAAGAAATTCTCAGAAGGTTGCAAAAGTGCCGGCAACAACCCTGGTTCCTTCTCCACAGTCCATTAGATGGTCAACCTGCAAAAAGAACAGAGTCAATCGCATCAAAAGAGCTCATTTCAGGACAAAATGACTCCAAAATAGTGTTAAAAAGAATGTCAAACTACAAACATTATAAAGTGGGTTTTTGAGGTAAATTTTTTTTATAGAAGCATATAAAGGTAAATTCCCTCTTTGAAAACCCTCATTGTGCATTTGGGAGCAAGAAATTACAAGGCTAAAGGCAAAGAAGAAGATTTCGGGCTTGTTTTCAGCAATTTCAGTGCCTGGGAGCGTGCGCGGTTATGACATGAGTGTGCGCGGTCATCTGGGCAGTGCGCGGCTCTGAGAGGGCAATTTTTCTAAAGGAAATTACTCGTGCGCGGACATCTGGGCAGCGCGCGGATTTTTCAGGGAGGTGCGCGGACATCTGGGCAGCGCGCGGATTTATGGGCATAAAAACTCATCTAATCAGCAAACCCTCTTCCAAGCTCGCCTAAATTTGTCCAGGTATGTCTCCTCCATGTGCTTAGTGGTGGTGTGATGATTGCAAAGGAGGATTATGATCATAACTTCATGCAAGAAATCGATGGAGGAATGATGGGTGTTTTGCAAGCTTATGTTTTGACAGTTTGTTTGTTTCTCAAGGCAATTTTTCCTTATATCCCTCCTTTCATTTTCCCATTGATATTCACATATGTTAGTATGTCATGTTTATTGATCTCATTTGCAAATTAAACATACAAACCCTACCTCTAAATCCTATCAAACCCTAGTTCTTTTTAACCATATAAATCATGCCTTTTCCCCATGCTACGCACTCAAACCCTACACCATTACACACAGCAAATTATGAATTTAAATTGCACAGTAAATCAATGAAAACAAATATAGTAAAAAAAAAAGAGAAAATGATGACAAGGCATGCTAACTAGAATTGTAAAAAATAAAAAAAAATATAATTTGCATAGCCTTATAAAAATAAAAAAAAGAATGTCATCTTGCTGTGAGTATCAAAGGATAGAAGCTGTGTGAAATCGTGACAAAGTTTATCAAATGTATTTGCTAATAGCTATCAAAAAGGAGTAGTTTTGCTGTGCTAGGGTTTGTTTAATAGCATGGTATTCCTCCCTAATTCCTAAATTTTGTTTTCCCTTACCTTTCCCCTCATGAAAACCCTAATTCAC
>APFE031100694.1:0-18997 GCA_000404065.3 Pinus taeda
CCACCAACACTGGGACGCTTAGTGCAGTTCCCAGAACTCTTCCAAAACTGGCAAGAAGCTGGAGTCTTCTGCTAGAGGAAGTGATCCTATTGTTTTAAAGAGGGAAACCTTCAACCATAAAAGGGAGGTCTCACCCCGCATAAAAGGTAAAACTTCAACCTGTAAAAAGGGAAGTCTCAACCTGTGATGGTTTAAGGATGACCAACAACTCTGGAATGCTTATGCAATTCCTGGAACTCTTCCAAAACTGGCAAGAAGCTATAAGTCTTCTGCTAGAGGAATTGTTCTCAATTTTGTCTCCGGAACTCTTCCAAAACTGGCAAGAAGCTGAAGTCTTCTGCTAGAGGAAGTGTCTCAGATCGCCTACTGAAGGCATGTTCACGGACATATGTGTCTCTGGCTACAACTCTGAAACTGGTGTGGCAGGTTGTGGCTCAGGCTCGCTTGATGTGGCTTAGAAGCTTGTAGATGACCATCATTTCCCCCCCTATCAGATACAAGGTGAGAAGATGGATAGAATTCAACTGCAAGACTGTTCAATATTCTGGAACAAGTTCTGACATGTGTCTGGAATATCTTCTTGGCTGTTGATGCCCATTGCCAAGAAGCGATCCATCCAAGATGAATCTTTGTTCTTGCAGGACATTTGTTGCTGAAGCATCTATGTGAAGAATGGCTGGTTTTATGACAGTGCTTACATGGATGAAGATCAAAACAGTGATCTTTCAAATGGCCAACTCGGTCACAATGTTGGAATTTCACGATCTGTTGTTGTTGTTGCTGATGTGGAGGAGGAGCAGAGTCTGGAACAGCTGAAGCTGAACTGTCATGAGGAGCAGGTGAACTGTCATTAATGAAACCAGCACTCTGAAACTGAATGGGTTTGGCATAGTCTGGAATATGAAAGGACAAGTCCTTGTCATATCCAAGACCGGTTCTGTGCTTGTTGTGAACAATCTGTTCCCAAGGTCTGATGATGGGCTTGGGAAGTGCAGACTGAGTTTCTGCATCTGCATGTACAACTGCTGCATTATTAACTTGCTGTTTGTGGGAGTCTGTTTCAATCTTCTGAACAGAAACAGGTTCAGAACGATGACTCCATTGATGTAGTTCTTCTTGCTGTAGCTATGATTCAAGCTGCAAAAAATCAATCTTTTCTTTTGCATATTGTAGACATGTCTAAATTCTTGAGAGAGAGCCTTTGCTGATTTGTAATGTGTCATTAACAGTGGATTGTATAAGAGTTTTCATGAACTCTAATACTTCAGTAATTGTAGTCATTTTTCTCAATATAAATGCACCACTATAAACTTGTTTTGAAGTGAAAATGTACCCTAAATAATCACAATGCTTGCAACCAATAGCAGATAATCTGGTGCATATAATGGTGATATCACCCCAACAATTAAAGCAATCTTCTCATTAAAATCTGTTGAGAAAAACAAATTTGTTCGTTGCACATAAATTTATACCCAAACATTTAATCAAACTCTGTTAAACTTGGCACAAGTCCTAATACTTTGAAAGGTACACAAACCCTTCTTTTGTGTCCTGTCCATTAAAGAACCAAACCCAGTTACTTTTCTAAAACCTTAGTATCCATCCTTCAAAACATCATATGGAATGGGTGTGACTGTCTCCAAAACAGCGCCCTCAACTATAAATCTAGTGACTGTGTCTCTTCATGACTGTCATCAGCTACCAATAGAATGTTATAACAGATCTTGTGTGGATGAGATTGTACAATAGCGCATGTGCAGTATAGGATGATGAATTTGTAACTCCTTCAGTTATGACTTTTTCTATTTCTCGGCATAATACAGCGAGTCAATGTATCAATACAAAATTCAGTGTCCTTGGTATGTAGTAATCAATTTCTTTTATCTTACTATTATTTGACCAAGTAAATTCCGCGCTTCTCATATTTGCTGGCTTCATGACTGGGGTGACATTTATTCATCCTAGCTTCTATCCTGTTAACAGGTTAACACCGGAAGGGAAAACCTTTCCAGATTTCTTAGAACGAGACCCCATCAAAAGCAAAGCTGTAATGCCAATTCCAACTGTTATTCGCAAGGCACCATTCACTTAGCAAACACTTTCTGGAACAGAAAGTCACACACAACAAGCCATATATAATCATATACTTTAGCAACGATATGCAAAGAGTCCATTCGAAATTCTTTGTTTCTTAAGTTCACACTCCAGCGAAACACGTGCGCTAGATAAAATAAATAAGTTCTATCTGAAATATGAACGCTCCGTTTATGTCTATAAATAGAGTCGCGGTAACTTAACTTTTTAATTTTTGTTTTCTATTTTAAAACAGAATGGCAGGTTGAAGAATTCCACAGTTGGTTTGTTAAGTGTTACTACGATTAAAACTGTACCCTATATCTGAATCACGAATGATTTCTGGCTTTGCCACTTTTTGTTTTGACTCTGCAGTTTTAATATCCGAAGCACCTTTGCGTGTAATCGGAAGAATAACAATCCGGCCTTGTTGGTAGTCTGTGATCAAACCAAAAGCAGTAAAAGTTCCTATTGTTATTCTACTGTTATACTACTGGAAAAAAGGCACCATGAACGTTGGTAGTCCGCGATGAACGTTATTCGCAAGGCACCATTGTGCCTTCCAATCTTAAAGCTCTCTAAGTTAAGTTGCGTGACTTATCTTCTTCAAACAGAACCACTACAGTCGCACCGTTTAATTTAACAGAAATACAAACAATTCAAAACCCGCCAACTCATCTGATCTTCTGAATTCACGTCATGTAATCTCAACATTCTGTTCCATCAAACGTACACTGGGAAAAGCCCACCAGAGACCACGTTTTTAAAAATTGCGAGAGTCCTAGGTGATTTCTTTAGAATCTACAGCTGTAAAAACCTTTGGAATATTTTCCTAGTATATATTAAGTTTCTCTGTGCACTTTATGAATGCAGTGATTTGAATGTCTGATCAGTTGTTTAAAGCTCTGCGCAAGCTAGAATGTAGTGTATCCAACAACATTTTTCTCTCCATGCAAGCATATGTTGTTGCCCTGAACGGTCTATCAAAAAAATTTAGATATCTATATTGATTGCTCATATAAATAAAACCAAGGACAAAGATACCATGTTAAGAATAGGCGTTCCTATTTCCATTGCATTTCATGGCACCGACCTCAACAGCGATGTAGCAGAGTGGCGCATGGTGTTGCATGATGTGCAGAATAAAGCATAGCTGATAGAAACTCTCGCACCGCTTTTCAAGAACGTACTTAATGGCATCCCGCGGACTAGTGCAGTGCTCAATGACTTGGTTAGTACAGTCATCAGGTGAGAAGGCTCAGCGTAACAGGCGCGGCGTAATAGAAGGGGCAGCAGACAGCTCCAGCAGAGGAGTGTACCCCTTACCCACTTTCAAGCTTCAGGCAGGCAAGCAGGCAGGCGTTTTTTTTTTTTTCTTCCAAAAATTGGTATGCAGCTTCAGCGCAGGCAGGCAGACGTTTTTCTCAGAAGCCTATCACTCAGGGGCAAATGTGGGACAGAAGGCAGGCAGGAGTTACAAGGTTAAAAATAGAACCTGGGACCTGTGCTTTGGGGAAAACAGGCCACACATCATGGCTCTAATACCATGTTAGACAGACATGGACAGCGAAAACAATTAGGAAAGATAAAGCATTCGATACAATTTTATTCACAAATTGATATACATTTATAGTACATTTGGTGACCGTTGGGATTCAGATCCCAAGGTCTCTTGGACTGCTTTGTCCATTCGACTTCCACGCTAACCCTTTAGGATTAGGTGTCCAACACAACATGTGATTAACTGTGATCCCTTTTTGTGGTTTTTTAGGTGAAGAAAAATGTGATGACTACCACCATTGGGCATGGAGTCAAATTAAAACAAATTATGACCAAAAACAGTGTTTGATGGAAGCTGAGGAATCTGTAGCTTTGAAATTGATATCAAATTAACATCCACAACCATATATAGTAAATGAAGGAAATTGGAGCAGTTTGACAAGACTTCCAAGTAAACGAGTTGCTATGTAAAGCTGGAAACAACATGATAAAAACACATGAAATCCATGACATGAATCTTAGGTACAAAAATAAAGTTGCTGCAATTGTTCTATTAAAAAGGATTAAAAGTTTACGTAAGGTCAGTACTTCACATTATCCATCAACCCTTCTCAAAGTTGAAAAACTAATTTATAGGGAAAAGATCTCTTTACGTTATCTTGCCACTTGGGCCAAATTTGATCCACTATTTAAGAGACCTATTCCTATTTTTCTTCTACCTAACAGAGTCCTCATAGGGATTTTATGTTTTTACATAGACATAATTCAACTAGGACTCTACTAGCTTTAAAACTATAACTAATTTCTATTGATGAAGATAACTGAGCCCAAATGCATGCTAGATTTGTTGGACTTTCATTACACCTTCGACATGTTCATAGATATTAATTAAATTTCTTTTGTGTTGATTGTGTTAATGAGCTAGCTATTATGCTAATGTGGATATGTGCTGACTTGGCATGCTGGAAGATAGGAGTTCAACATGATGAAGTGGACACCCTTTATGATCTATAATCCATCTAGAGATTGGATGTCTGATATTCAAAATATTTGAAAAGACAAAAAAAAATAGAGTTTTTATGATTTCATAGCAAAAAACAAAGTTTTCAGCACTTTTGTATCAAACTTTGGTAGCAATCTTGAAAAAACCCTTATCCTACCTATTTTCTCTCTCTTCTAGTTCTGAGGTATTCTTTGATGTTCATAATCTAAACATAAGCCTTTAGGGCTATCTTTGCTGAAGTTTATACCAGCCTTAACCTCCATGGAAAGCTATAGTAGTTTCGTTGAAAATTCTGAGCTTCATTTTTGGGAGTTGCTATGAAAGTTCCAAAATTCGAGTTTTTCTAGTTTTCATGATTCTTAATTCCTCCTTATGAATCCTAATATCATGTTGAATATGTATATATATGTTTGATTTGACTAATTTAGGTATAGTGAAGGCAAAATCAAAAACTTTACCATATCATGGAGTATCACTTGCTTGAATAATAATCTTGAGGATTCTCTTTTTGAGTTCAGCGTGGATCATTTAAATTTGAGTTTCTAGTACTGTGACTTGTCCTTGTAATCTTTTTCTATTTTCTTGTAACCAATTATTCACTCTATACGTATCCTCGAGCATTCTATGCAAAGGTAGAGCCCTTATCATCATTTTAGATTTGTCTGCAATTGCATCATAAAAATCTATTTGTTTTAACACTTTATTTTAGTATTCATAAAACTCATGGCTTGATCCAAGTGGATATTGGTGGCCACCCACCAATTCCACTTGGACCCCCACCATTTCTTCTTTCAGTTTTTCATTTTCCTTAATTGTAGCACAATTTACTACTTTTAGCAGTTTTTCGGGTCCTAAACTTCTGCAGCTATTTTCCATCATTGTCCTTAGAGAGATATTTCCAATGGGCTATCATGCATGTCAAATAGAGATAATATTACCAAGTTACGACCCCGAGAAGTTGCCTGTCCAACACACCCCAAAACTGCCCATAAACTCTCAGTGTTACATCTCCTCAGGTTAAGGTTTTGGTTGTTTAGAGTTTGCTCTTATTGTTCAATAATAAAAAGTCCCTTGAGCCTCATTGTAGTTTAGTTCATAGGCATGTAGCCGCCACATCTCTTCTCAGAGATAAGCTACCATCACCGTGGTTGCTGTATTTCCATTTATGTTTGTAAGCATATATCAATATTTTACATTAATGAAATGAAGTATTATTTCCACTGCATCTCTATGTTTATGCTTATCTCTATAATTTTCTATGTTCCTGTTTAAATCCAGATCAGTGCTAGCAGAGCATTCTCCTTTTTTCTCTTCTTTTCTTTGCATGTCCCTAATGAGGTCAGGATATAAAGAGTTAGGGCTTGAACTCATCGAACTTTGCAAGACCAGCCTTGCAAATCCCAATGGCCTCCCATTGCAAATGAAAAGAAAGATGAGGGGCCAAGATATCCTATCAAAATCTTACTCGAAGAATCCCTCGAGTGACAAAGGAACGCAATGATGGACAACTTTGCCTAGATCCTTCAGCGGCTACCCAGGGGTGATGCATCGGCTTCCAACAACTACTCTAGAAACAACACACCATTTAAGGTACAAGTTAATTTTAAAATCCCCATATTCGAGGGTCAAATAGATGCAGATGCCATCGATGAATGGTTAAATCTACAAGACGGTTAGCGTTCTATTCATGATTTTTCCAGTTAGGAAAATATTATTTTCGCTCTTCTCAAACCAGTCCCCAATGTGAAGGACTCGTGGGAAACCTACTGTGAGCAGAAGGATGAAAGTATAGGTTCACTATTTTCAGGCGCACCCACTTGGAATTCATTTCGGGATACCATCAAGGAGTAGTATTACCTTGTCAGAAGCTATGAGGATCAATATAGAAAGTGGATGACGCTGCGGCAGGGAGCGACCAAGACATGCCAGATTTTACCAATATTTTCCATATCCTTTGCATAAAGTTTGGTATCAAGGATTCAAAGTAGCATTTGGTACTCAAACACCACAGCTGCCTGCACAAGTACATCCAGGAGGAAATAGAATTCTTTAACATCTCCTCACTCGACATGACATACCAATATGCCATCAAGGTCGAGCAAAAGTTTAAACAAAAGGTTCCCATAAACCACAAGACAAAGGAAAAGACCAAGGCAAGGTGGCCCAAGACAACCTGCCAAAGCTACAGGTAAAGAATAGTGTTGCGAAGCCGAAAAAGGACACGGGAAAGTGGTGTGAGTTCGATAAGAGCTACACTCACAACACAAGTGAGTGTAGGGCCAAGCAATCACTACTGGCCGATCGACAGGTTTCAGAGCTAGATGCATGTTGCAGCTTCGAGTCAGAATCTAACAAGGCAAATGACATAGGGAAGCATATTATCGATGCAGAGCCCAAGACCACTATTGCAACCATGAAGATCCAGAAGGAGGAACCTAAAGATCCAGAGGAGGAGGAGCATCTCTTCCACTCCCAGATGTGGGTAAAGGGCTTATCACTACAGTTCAATATTAATAGCAGGAGACGAAAGAACCTCATTTCGGCAGAGGTCATGAAGTAGTTGGGCTTACCGACCATAGCACATCCACAATCATACACCATTGAGTGGCTTCACGAAGGATGAGATCTTTGCGTGAGCCAGCAGTATCACCTTCCATACAACATCAAGCCCTTCATGAATGAGGTATTATGTGACATTGTTTCCCTTGAAGTTTATGATGTATTATTAGGACAACCATACTTGTGGAAGCGACATGCTGTGTATGAATCAAGGCCCTGTGTTGTTATTGTTCGTTTGGGAAATAAGTTGTATAGGATATCGAAGGTAGCACTACCTATTGCAATCTCTTTGGTTACTATGAAACAATGTAGCAAGCTCATTTCCAAAAATGGGAGATTTGTTTTCCTGATGATACATCCTGAAGGAAAGAAGAAGATGGTGGCCATGACCTCTAGGCAGGGTCTCTCCTCACGACAAATACAGATGGGCAAGGTCATGGAGGAGTATGAGGACATCTTCACTTCCCCCGTAGGGATTCCTCTGCAGTGTTAGGTCAAGCACTCCATTGGTCTGACCCTAGGTGCACCGCTCCCCAACGGACCAATCTATCGATGCTCCATTCTAGAGAATGATGAAATCAAGAGGTAGATTTAGGTGTTGTTGCAGAAAGGTCACATCCGTCGAGTTCATCGCCCTGTGGGAGCCCAATCGTGTTGGTATAGAATAAGGATGGGACTTGGAGACTCTGTATTGACTATCGTGCACTGAACAAGATCACTGTCCATAATAGGTACCCGATCCCATGGATTAATGACCTCGTGGACAAACTGAAGGGGATGAAATATTTCAGCAAGATTGATTTGAAGTCAAGACATTATCAGGTACCAATCGAACCCTCTGATCTGTGGAAGACTACCTCCAAAGCCAAGGAGGGCCTTTTTGAATGGTTGGTTATGCCTTTCAGATTGACAAATGCTCCTGCAACCTTCATGAGGCTAATGGATGACATCTTGCAACCATTCACCAACTCATTTTTGGTGGTATACTTGGATGACATCCTGATCTTCAGCCAGAGTTGGGAAGAGCACCTCCACCACATCCGATAGGTTCTCCAAACACTGCAGTAACACAAGTTATGTGCTAATTTGGAGGAATGCACTTTTGGCATGACCCAGTTTCAGTATCTCTGATACATTATTGATGAAAAATGGGTCCATGTGGATCCACCCAAGATCTAAGTAATTTAAGATTGGCCATCTCCAACCACTCTGATAGAGCTCCCTAGCTTTCTAGGTCTTGCCAGCTTCTACCGTAGGTTCGTGTTGGGATTTTCTCATATCACTTGGCCCTTGAGTCAAGTGACCAAGGGAGGATCGAAAGCAAAATTCTTTTGGTCTGAGTCTCAATAGAAGGCATTCACAAAGTTGAAAGATCACCTCTGCTCGGCACCAGTGCTCGCATTACCAAACTTGTAACAACCATTTGAGGTCGAGACAGATGCCTCTAACTATGCTATTGGGGCAGTCCTTACTCAACACGGGCATCTAGTGGCATATCATAGTAAGACACTTTTAGACACAGTTTGGAAGTATCCCCTTACGACAAAGAGATGTATTCCATTCTGCAGGCCTGCCGACAATGGAACCATTACATTTTGTGGAAGGAAATGGTCGTCCACATAGACCATTGACCCTTGTAGTTCATACAGACCCAAGGGAAATTACAGAATGATCTCCATCAAAAGTGATCCACATACCTACAACAGTTCCATTTGAATATCAAGTATAAGAAGGAAAACACCAATAATGTTGTAGATTGCCTCAGTCCACCACCGATCATGGCATTAACCACTGTGCCCAACTCTTGTGGGCATGATACTTCTAATTGGCCACTTCTCTACAAATGTGACCCAAAATTTGGCCGCACATACCAGACACCCTTGGAGGGTCAGCATGTTCTAGATTTTCACCTCCATGATGCCCTGTTATGCCACCTAGGTCACCTTTGTGTTCCTTCAAGTGAGCATGCCAAGATGATTTGGGAAGCACACTACAGACGGGTTTCTTAGCATTTCGGGGTCGAGAAAATGGTGGCAATACTACAAAAGTATTTCTATTGGCAGAATCTTTGACAGGATGTCGAGAAGCACATCAGATCACACACTACCTGTGCCATTGCCAAACCGACCATCAAGAAGCAAGGCATCTATACCCCGTTGCCTACCCCTAGTTGACCTTGGAACCCCATCTCCATAGATTACATGTTAGGCCTTCCTTCCACTAAGCATGGAAATGACTATGTTTTTATGGTCGTCAATAGATTCTCAAAGATGGTCATTATGGTGGTCTACAAGAAGAATATCATAGCCGAAGCCACTGCTAAAGTCCTCCTTAAACGAGTGTGGGTACACTTTGGGATCCCACAGTCTATCATCTCAGATCGAGACAACAGGTTCCTAAGTACAGTTTGGTCCAGTCTCTGATCAATGCTGGACACCAAACTCACTAAGTCCACAACCTTCCATCCTCAAACTGATGGCTAGACAGAGGTTTTCAAGAGGATGATCGTACACATTCTCCATGTACATGGGACAAGAGCCTCCCCTATGTTCAACACAACTATAATCGGGCTCTTTATAGCTCCACGTGGATAAATTCCTTTTCAGGTGGGCTTGGGATTCCAGCCACTATGTCCCATTGATGTGGCCATGCCATTTGTAGCTACTGACATAGATTTGGCTCATGTCCAATCTGAAACATATAAGGCAAACAACTTCATTGAGTACATCCAATGTACTCAGTAGGTACATGACATTTTGGAGAAATCAAATGCCAAGTACAAGCAACGACATGATCAACATCAGGTGCCACACAAGTTTCAGGTGGGTGACAATGTTTGGTTGCATTTGCAAAAGCAACGCCTTAATGGTGCCTATTAGAAACTCAAACCACTCTGATATGGTCCTTACCCCATTACCAAGGCTATGGGAGACAATTCATTTGATCTCAACATTCCCCCATTCCTTGGCCTGCCCTTAGTGTTCAATGTGGACCACCTTCAACCATACTTCCAACATTACTAGACACATATGACATTGTAGAACAACTCACACCCATAGAGTTAAATCCAAATTGCATGGAACAAGCTACAATTGATTGGGTCATGGACACACAGATCAAGCACACTCACTAGTAGAATATCCAACTATATCGAGTTGTCAAAGTAGGCCAACTCCTTCGCAGGGCAAGTGGCTCACCAGGGACCAAGTTCAGTAGAAGTTTCCTCATCTCAAGGAGGAACTCAACGCAATGCGTACCATTGCTTCCTAAGGGGGGAGGAATGATCTAGGAGGATATTGGTGGCCACCTGCCAATTCCACTTGGTCCCCCACCATTGCTTCTATCAATTTTCAGTTCCTTAATTGTAGCACAGTTTACTATGTTTAGTAGTTTTTTAGGTCCTAAGATTCTAGAGCCGTTTTGAGGCCCTAAATGATGTTTTTTTGGAAATCTACCATGAGCGAATTTTTATCCAAAATCATCCTTTTTGTCGTAGTCCTAGGAGAGATCTTTCCAATGGGCTATCACTCATGTCAAACAGAGATAGTATGACCAAGTCACGACCCTGGGAAGTTGGTTGTTCAACTCACCCCAACGGGGCCCATAAACTCTTGGTGTTACATCTCCTCGAGTTAGGGTTTTGGTTGTTTAGGGATTGCTCTTATTGTTCAATAATAAAAGGCCCTTGACCCTCATTGTAGTTCAGTTCAGAGGCATGTAGCCCCCACATCGCTTCTTAGAGATAAGCTACCATCAAACCAGCTCGTGCATTTCTGTTTCTATTTGTAAGCATATTTCAATATTTTACACTACTTAAATAAAGTATTATTTCTGCTACATCTCTGTGTTTATGGTTATCTCTGTAATTTGTTGTGTTCTTGTTTAAATTGGGATCATGGTTGGTCTTGATAAGTTCTTTTGTGGCCTCCCTTAACTATTCTTGTAGGACCTCTATTTCACTTTTTTCATGAACAACCTCCTTGCCTTTCTTTTTTTTTGATGGTTTCTTTAATGGTTCTATTTTGTCCAATAGTGCTTTAGTTATCCCTTCAACTAGATGCATTAGTCTTGTGACAGGTTTCCTTGGCCTAAAAATGAAACCATGTCCTTCTTGAGTAAAGTATAATTTCTTAGCTCTCTTGTTTTTCTTCTTGGTTTCAATTTGGGTCAGTTCTACAGCTTGTTCAACTCGACTTTCTTCAATGTCTATACCCTATAGAATGTTAATGAGGTTGCCCTTCTTTATACTCTGTTCTCTACTTTGTCTTCTGGTCATCCTGCTTTTAATACTTGTGGAAGCTTCAATTACAGGTTGCTCTGCCATTAGTTGCTTCTCTATTGATTTCTTCTCTTTTCTACGGGTTGTGGATTTAGATTTAGGAGTTATCCTAGAGGGGGTAGCAACATCTAATTCATACCCACTTAAGATTAAAAAGGTAACCCAATCTCTGTTCAATCTATTTAAATCTTCAACCTCTTGTACTTTGATAAGACCATGATGAAAAACATAGGTGCTACTTGTATCTCATTTAGCTTGAACATTGTCAACCATTTTTCCTAGACTTCTTAAGAGATAGAAAGGGATATCTAAGGGTTTTTTTTTACTTGTGAAGTGGAGCAACAACCTGAGGTGGTAATAGTAGACCATATGGAACCTTCCTTCACATGTAAAATATGTTCGAATAACCATCAATAACTTCGAATAATTCTCCTTCAGGGAGGTTCTAGAGATGCATGCTATCATACCAATCCCTAGATGTTCTTCCTTCAAGAATCCATCACAATTCTGTAGATGGAACTTCTAGACTTTAAACCATTTTTCCCCTTACCTTGGGATTTTAGTAGCATGAGAAATGGTGTCTAGAGAGACATTGAAAATGAAGATGCCAACCTTCATGCCAATCCCTATGAAATTGATGGAAAAGTCTTTAGTGATTTGCACATGAAAACCTTGGAATTTTAGGAAAAATCCTAAACGTCCCACATTGGCAAATGACTATACAAAATTTGGGTCTTCTTCAAGAAGTTTCATATCTATGGGCTCATAACGTAGTACAACACCTCCTTTTTATTGTTTTCTAGTTACCATGCTTATCAACAAGTCAGGAGCTTCTTGTGAGATGCTTCATCTTCACTTACAAGCCAATTTGTGAACACTTAGACCTCACTTAAACCATGGCTAAACGTGTTTTGACAACACAAATCCTATTCAATCACATCAGTTGTGAACTTTTCTATAGTAGTAGATGATATAAAGGGGAAAAGGAGAGGTAAGGGTGAATGGAAACGAGCAGAGGACACGCGAATAAAGATGTATAATGACTCAATACAACTTTGACATCACTAACAATCATTTAAAATAAAATGGTTACATAGCAAGAGACTTTAGTAGTGAAAAAAAAGTAAGGATGGATCGTTTTACTAGAAAAGTGTGAGGGACTTTAGTAGCAAATTTTGCGTTCGCTGAACTAGAGTTGCTCTGAAAGTTTCTAAAACTATCATACAAGCATATTATGAAATGATAACCTCAAACCAATGGAATTATGACCTATTACTTTTATGAGGACCCTATCAAACACTAAATGTGCCCTATGAGAGGTTTCAAATGAACCTAAACATAAAATCCCTATATGTGATGACTAATCAAACTAAAAATGATTTGTAGGAGTTATCATGGATAACACAATCTATGCCATGCATATGGACACTTTGAAAAATATTTGTAAGAGCTTTAGCAGCTCAAAGCTCCCTCCTTTGAATAATGAGCAAGGATAATGTACATTAGGATTCATTCCCATTTAATGGAAAATGTAAGAAGCATAGAAGCAAAAAACAACCGACATGTAAGGTTGAATCTAGGTATCCACTAATTTCCACAAATAGCTTTGAAGTATTGAATGTTTTAGAGGAAGAAAGTGAGAACATTGAAGCCCAAGGGGATCAACCAAATTTAATTCCAAAGGCTCCTCTTGATTCAAATGATGAAGAAGAAACACATCATGACTCTCCAAGGAAAATTCTTGTTGCAGAGAAGCTTCCCCCAAAGTTCTCTCCTACATTAAAAGATGAAAAAAATGATAAGGTGGCTAGGAAGAAGTCTTCCTCTTTTCTCCCATCATATTGAGATGTGCATAAATGAAGCATTCCTCCCCACCCACAATAAGAAGCAATAAATATCATAGAAGAAAGAACCTTGGTCCTAAACCTTGGGGGCCAAGTGATGGGCCATCTTCTAGTAAGAATTCCTCCCCTCCCACAATAAGAAGCAAGAAATATCATAGATGAAAGAACTTTGGTCCTAATCTTGGGGGCAAGGGATGGGCCATCTTCTAGTAATTTATAGAAATGTTTTGGTTCTGCATTTTTTGTGCAAGAAATTTGTTAAAGTATGCTCCTTTGCCCAATTTGTTAAAGTATGCTCCTGTGTTGGAGTTCCCATAAAGAATGAAATACTTAGTTTTGGAACTTCATCGTCCTTGCTCTGATTGGGAGGAGCTTGGTTTCTTAGTTTTTATTTCTAAATGTGTCATTAATAAAAGCTGCTCAAAAAGGCTATGAAGAATGAGAATATATTGTAACTAGTTTCTTGAGTAATTGTTGCATCAAGGTGCAAATTTTGATATAAATTCTACTAATTTTTATTAAAAATGTTTTAAAAATATTTAATTTAAAAGTAATTTAATCCTTTCATTTACCTTTTAAAATAGATTAAAAGCCATATCTAAATTAAAGTAATTTCTTATTCAAAAACTACAATTAAAATTGAAAAACCCTCTCTAGCATGATTAATCTATATATTATATCATCTTACACTGAATTTAATCACTTTATATCATCTTAAACCACTGAATTTATTAAACAATTAAAGAATAAAGAATTGGATGTTAAAATTTATAAATGTTTTGAATTTCTCAAAATAAAAATAAATTTTAATTACTTAATATTACATGTTCAAAATACTTCTAAATTAATAAAAAGATAAATATTCAAGTTTTATTTTAAATATTAAATAGTAAAAATATTTAAACTTTTTCCTTTTCAAAATATATTCATATGAATTCAAGAATAAAATATATGGATAAGTATATAAATATTATAATTTTCATATATATAGAAAGATAAAATTTCTTATTTACTTTAAAAATGATCGACTGAGCAAATCTGAAGGAACCTATTTCATAAACGAGTCTATGTAAATATGAAATTTCAGAATGATGTAAAATAAATAAATTTGGGAGCAATTTTCAGACTTATCCAAAATAAATAGAGATTTGGTGGAGGCTTTGAAAGGTCAGCTAAATCTATACTCAACCTCGTTATTATTTATTTATTAAGAAAATTGAAAATAACCAATATCGGACTGCTTAAAGAAAATCGAATGTAAAAGTTGACATTTATATTATTTCAGTTTTGGAATTGTTTAAAACAAATCGCGTATAGAAAGACAACTTTTAAAATTATCTACATTGAATTTCAAAACTTTTAATGGGCAAAACTCACTGAAATCTATGGGACAATCCAGACAATGGAGTATTCTGAAATCCAAGTGCCCCATGTTAGTGACTATATCGCAAAACCGACTATATGATATGAAGAATATGGTGATGATGTAAACTTATTATATCATCATAACAAAGAATACGTTCAGCCTCACTGTACAGAGTTCATGGCGAGCCTTGGTAATGGAATGGAAGCTCAAATTTTAAACAGAGACAAACTAGGGAGAATGTTTCATAACGTAATCAAAGAATATAAGATTTTGAAAGATTCAAAGATGCAAAGACAAGTCAAGCTCGGCATGTTCTGTATTATCGGTTCTATTATCCTGCCGAGGATCTTCGTTTCTGGCCCTTTTCACAGAAGGCAAAGAGCTTGACGCCAATTCGAGGCCATTTCTGGACCTTTGCGCAGAAGATAAAGAGCTGGACACCAATTCGATGTCATTTCTGGCCCTTTTTACAGAAGAAAGAGAACTGGACGAAAATTCTCCCTGAAGATTGGGCCGATAGTATTCGTTTCTGGCCCTTTTCACAGAAAGAAAAGAGCTTGACGGCAATTCGAGGCCATTTCGGGGGCTTTTCAAAGACAATACTGAGCTGGACACCAAATCGATGTCATTTCTGGCCCTTTTTACTGTAGACAGAGAACTTGACGAAAATTCTCCGTGAAGATTGGGCGGCGACTGCTCGAAGTGAGGCCAACAAATTGATAGGTCAACTCTCTGCAGCTCAAACTTGTGAGAAAGTCTGGGGTTGGAAGTCTGCTGCTGCCCTACAACAGGAGGATACTGAAAGCTGTTAGTTGGCGGGCTCTTCAAAATCGGATTCGGTTTGCTTGCTGTTCGCTCATTTCTATGGGCATTGTGATGGCCTCCCAGTGCCTTAGAACTGGAGAACCTTTTCGAGCAATAGCGGCAAGAAAAGACGTGGGCTTTAGGGCACTGAGCGGTGCTTGTGCTCTTGGAAGCATAAGCCGCTAGCTCTGGTACATCCTGATGACCTTGCTTGTTTGCACGGGTTTCGCCTGCTAAATATGAGGTTGCTGAGTATTCGTGAAGGCTGAAATTAGTGCAGTGTAGGGTTAGATCCACTCCAAACAATCTGGGTGGTTTATCCTTCTTCTGATCGCCCTTGGAAGCCATGGATTCTCTGAAGGTTTCTATATATGATCTCTGGACATTCGGTGTCTGCTTTCAGTGCCTATCAGACAGGAAAGCTCGCCTACTGTTTAGAGAATATAAGTAAGGTCGACAAATCCCACCACTGCCCACTCACTCACCGTTTTTATTGCATGGACGGCCATGATGGGTAGTTTTCGCTTGCAATGGGATGGGAAAATACCAAAACCATCAAACACCACAGAGCCAATGCTCTGTTTCCTTTGCTCTACTCCAGGATCTTTACCCTTAAAAAAAAATTCACTGAACAGAGTAATGCACCACCATAAAAGGTTTCCATTCATTAAAATAAATTCACAGTTACACATTCATCCTCTTTGCTGAGAGGGATTTACCAAAAACAAGATTAAACCAAAACTCTGTTTTCACCTGAGAATTTACAGAGACATATTCATCCTCTTTTACTGAGAGGGATTCACCAAAACATTACAAGATAAATTATTCTGCCTCCTATGAAATTTTACACCACTGTGTAAATATTTCATTTACATTCACTGCTGTGTGAAAACAAGAACTTACAGGGATTTACACATTTACCTTTTCACTGTTGTGTGAAACTATTCATGGTTTTGAAACCAAAACTGCCCCTGGTTTTCTTCATTCACTTCTCTGCCTTTTCCTCCTGCACTGCTGTGCAATTTTTCTTACCTTTTACATTACAAAGAAAAATTTATGCTCCCTGTGCAATATCCTTTCTGTGCTGCAGACCCCTTGGTTTCTTTTTCATATGCAATAACATTACATTGTTGACTGGTGCTGCGGACTCTTATTTTTTACCATGTGCAAAAACAACATACCATTACAATTCCTGTGTATTTTTCTATTGTCTGCCGCGAGTCCACACAGTGACTTGTTCTCCCCGTGTGTGATTTTTTCACGCTGCAAGAGTCACTACATTTTTTATATGCAATTACCTTTTTTTTGTTAACTAGTGCTGCGGGGCCAAATTCACTTTTTTTGTGCAACTGCATAATGCACATATTACAATCCCCGTGCATTAAAAAAATTGGTCAACGTTATATCAAAACATATATAAAAAAACTTATGTTATACTTTGTTTTACCGCGCGCCCATACTCCAGTTAAATTCGCCGTATGAAAACATTAAAGGCACATTACCAAACCTATGACATTCCATTATCATAAGGCATGGTCGATTATGTATTGTCTATGCTGCATTAATTTTGACAGGCCCCGTACGTGTACCATGAAGATTTTAAACGGCGGACACCTTCCACGAGATCAAACGGCGGAGAGAGAGGCCTCATGATCAGACGGATATCGGACGGGGTAAGAGGACCAGAAGTTACCTTCCAACGAATGGGACATGCTGATGTCAGGCCAGCATCACTTGCTGGACAGTTGTCAGCTCCCAATTGCATCGGAGCTCGATGCACGGAAACCGCCTTTCGCTGAAGGGCGGTGCGATATGATCCTGCCGGTTTTAAGTTTGCATCGGTGGTTTCGGGGTGGCTGTTGACTGCTGACCGGGCGCCTTACCTGCTGCTGGCCTCCTGCGCTCACAGGGGAAATTACCGTCTCCAACACTCACAATTCTATTTACGTTTTTCTGAAAAATTAGCGAGGAGAAGGAGGAGGAGCTGGTGCTGCTGGATGAGGTGGTTAAAAAGCTGTTGGAAATACTGAAAAAGGGAAACCAGATTTGCACGTCGCCAAATATCCAACAGGTTTGGACGAGAAACTGAGAGATTTTGAAGATAAAGTGGGATTGCAGCAACAGCAGAGTGGGAGATCTCAGATGTTGGGGATCTGGGGTTTAGGTGGCATAGGAAAGTCTACATTGGCTAAAGAATTTTACAATAGGAGAAAATCTAGTTTTCAAAAATCGTGCTTTTTGCGGGACGTCAAAGATTACTGGGCTGAAGGCACATTAAATTTGCTGCAAAAAGAACTTCTTAAAAGCTTGACCTCAAAAGATGAGCCAGTAAACAATGTTGATATAGGTACAGAGATACTCAAAGAGCCTCTCAAATCTTTTAATGCCTTAGTTATATTAGATGATGTAGATGATGTGAATCAAGTAGATGCACTTTTGCCAGTTGAAATCCGCGATCTCCACCCGCATAGCTTAATATTGATCACATCCAGAGAACGGGGCATTCTGATAAGCTCAAAAGTTGAAAAGTCATCCATTTATAGGTTAGAAGGTCTTAACGCAGAACATTCTCGTGTTCTCTTCTGCTCCTACGCCTTCAGCCAACCGCATCCAAGGCCAAGATTTGAAGCTTTAGTAGATCGGTTCTTGGAAGCTTGTGACGGATTGCCCCTCTCTTTAAAGGTATTTGGGGCAATGCTTTATGAAAGAGAACAAGCTGAGTGGGAACATGAATTGGGGAGTCTTCCGGTGGAGATCCATAATAGGTTTAAAATAAGTTATGATAAACTTAATAAAGAGGAAAAACAAATATTCTTAGACATTGCATGCTACTTCGAAAGAACAAAGAAAGAGACGGCCATAGGAATATGGAACAGCTCAGGCTGGAGAGGAAGGAAGGGTTTTCAAACTCTCCAAAATAGATGTTTAGTAGAACTGGACAGTTTCAACTGGATACGTATGCATGACCACGTTAGGGATTTGAGAATAGAACTTGCTGAGTCTTCGGATCCGCGTCGACTTTGGCGTCTGAGTTATAACGTCGTTGGTAAATTGTTAGATTCTGTAAGTATTCAGTTATTCAGTCTATAAATTATGACTTTTGGATCGATTATTGAATGAACATGTAATAACGATTGTTCTTTTTAACAATTGATAGGAAATAAGGTCTGTGCCTGTGCGGGGAATTCGGATGGTTCACGGTGAACATGATGAAGATAATGTTTTTAGCGTTGATGCTACTGATATAGCCGTTCTGGAAAGGATTTTCAAGCATTTGAGAATTCTTGATACTGAAAACGATCTCTTGGAATGCATCTTGAAATGCATTTTGAGGAAGGTGGAGTTACCAAATCTCTTGTGGCTCGCATGGATAAACTGTCCCCACTCGACCCTGCCTTCCTGGGTCGGTGGGAAGAATTTAAAATATCTAAATGTCTCCTTCAGCAAATTAGAGACACTGTGGGAGAGGGAAGGCGAATTACAGGTAAATAGGAATTTGTTGTGTCAACATTGTATATTTAGTCGCTAATGAATTAGAAAGGTTATGTAGAAGAAAATCAAGATACCCA
>APFE031100694.1:41396-60397 GCA_000404065.3 Pinus taeda
ATGACAGCCAAAGGCAATTTTCTTGCAAAGAACCTTGCTTACATTCAAAACAAAGCACATTTGAATGTTCAATATCACTTTGTGAGGGATATGATAGAAGACAAAAAGGTGTTGCTGGTAAAGGTGGACACTTTGAAGAATACTACAGATGCATTGACAAAATCCGTGAGCTCTGAGAAGTTATCTTGGTGTAGAGAAACAATGGGCATTTTAGGGCTGGAAAAATGGCTAAGGTTTCTTGTGGCCCCCTGTGGAAAGAAAACAACAAGTGGCAGATTGTTGGGTTGTGTTATATTCTTTCCACAGAGTTAACAAGGGGTTTGAGGGGTACCCGTAACCCCGGAAAATTTTGGTTTTGGACCCTATGTTAGGTTGGGCGGACCCACCTATGGTTTTGTGCATGATTTTCACACATGTATTTTGTACGCGATGGTTTTCGGTCCATGGTATTGGATGCGATGGTTTTTTGGTCCATGGTATTTGACGTGATGGTTTTTCGGTCCATGGTATTGGATGCTTCAGCATGTATAAATATGTATTGTAACATTGAAAGGAATATAATGAAAAATCAAGCTGGTAGTCCCGGTTTTGGGATCGAGGGGAAAATCTTTGTGCATATGTGTTTTTATGTGTTATCCTCTCGCATTGTTTATTTTTCTGTGATTTAGAATTCATATGCAGGTAATTTCTGTAAAGGGTTAAAACCTACACACACACACACACACACACACACACACACACACACATATATGTTGGTTGAACGAAAACAAATGCTTGTATGGCATGATATAAGTATTGATGTGATTCTCATAGATACTATCTTGTATATGATGTATAACAACACTTGTTAAGGGAAAATGTTATTACCAAGTGATTATACAATTACATATTGTTTTGCAAATATGGTTTTTTAAATACATTGTAACATATTATTGACATGTACATGCTTATTGTCTCACGCAAGTAATCACTATAAATAAAAATAGTGTCTTCTCTATCTAATACTAGTCTTCTACACCATAACTACTATGAACTCCGTTGACTCACCTTATTTCACCTTCAAGTTAAGTGTAATATCCCTTGTACCTGGAAATCATTAAAAGAACACTTATACTTGTGGTTATCCATTGGGATACTTGAAAATGCTTATCTCCCAATCCAAAGTTAGACGGCATCTTGGTGAGGTGATAGTGGCAAAATCCTTGAGTTGACCAAAGTTGGCACCCTGTGAGCCTTGCACTACTTCTTAGAGACATATAGTGGGACCTAATACACTACTTCTTAGAGTAGATAAGTGGGAACTCATCCTATTGGGATGGAACCATTGAGGGAAGTGGAACTACTCACTTTAGATTGTAAAGAAACAAGTCGAAAGTTGAACTCAATCACTAAGGATGGGATGAATCAAGACAGATTGCATGCAAAGGAAGACATGGAATTCAATCACACTAGCCTTCTCATAATATTAGAAAGGTTGAACTCATTTAGTAGCCATAAGGATGGAACATAACAATAGTGATGTAAAACAACTCACTAGCCTTCGCAGAACCATAGTGTGCGGTTTCACTATAAAATGAGGTACATACAGAAAATAAAAGAATGCATGCATATATTCCATAAGAAAGAATATATTCCTGTAAATAAAGAAAATCATAAACTCATAAATAAAGAGGAAATGTTTCTCTCTAGTCCCCGACCAAAGTGAGGCACCATATAGGGCACAAGATTTGAATTATAAGGTTTGGAATTGGAAGGGAATAGATCAAACAATCTAATAAAGAAGTAAAAGTTGGTAACATTACTTCAAGCAAGTAGGAGAATGGTCTTAATTGTCCCAATTCCCATTTTAAGACAAAGAAGACATGGTCAAAGGATAAATTCTTGGTTTGAGCATCGTAGCTCAAAGGAGCACACATGGCAACAATGTATGATATTAAGGAATAATGATAGTCAACCTTCAAAAGCGCTCCACCCAAATTGAGGTTTTCGATATCTATATTTGGACATTCTTGAGGAGAACCACGAGGAGAGGAGGACATGTGTTATGTGCACCATTGTGAAAAAGTGAACAATCCTCGTTTAAAGGGACCAATCCTTATAAAGATAATATTAGAGGAAGAAGCAGAAAGAAACAATCTCAATATTTTGATATGGGATATAACTAAGAACGAAGTGACTTGGAAACCAAACTTATTCATCTAAAGATTCAAATGATCCATAGGTCTCTGAAAATGTTGCAGCATACCATAAGAATCGAAAGGTCAAACAATAACATAGCCTCATGGATGAAGTTTGAGTTCTAAAGAAGAAGAATATGAATGAGAAGAGAAGAAAAAGTGGGAATTGGGGAACACTATGAAATTCCAAACACCCATCAGAGATAAAAAGAATATTGAATTCAAGCCTTATGTAGTTGAGGTTTTCACCCTTAAATTAAATCAATCGTTACAACAACTCGACGTTTACTTAGGTGTGCATGAAATTGGTGAAGAGAAAATAATCTCTTTCACTTGGTTGAATTTAGAATGCCATGCATTGACCTAGTGGGAAAGTTATGTTACTACTCGAATAATTGAGCAGGAACCACTACTATATAAATGGGAAACATTCAAGAATCTCATTATGTGCCAATTCTATCCCATTGGATATGAGTGAGAAACAAAATATAAAATCGAATCTCTTTTAACATAGATAAGGAAAAACCATGTAAGAGTTCACCATTGAGTTTCAAAAAAAGGACATTCAATTGATTATACCTCCCAATATCAATATTTTTTTAAGTCAATATTTGGGAGGAATTCATAGTGATATCCAAAGACAATTGATGTTTATAAAACCAAAGTCCATTGATGAAGCCAGTGTACAAGCAATTGGATTTTTGATATCAGTGTCACCTAGTAACCAAACAAAGTTAATGGGATTGGAATATCTCTCGTAGACTTCAAATAGAAAAGAAAAGAAAATAAACAAGCAAGACCAATTGATGCCCAGAAAGAGAGACATAGAGAACTCTTCAAGTCTAAATGAAACCTACAAAGAGAGGCATAGAAATTTCCAAATGGTTAAGGGGACGGAGAACAAAGAGTTCCAAATCCCAGCTCCCGAGGACAAATAATCTAGTAAATCTATGATGTGTATTGTGACCTTGAGTTTTTTATGATTTAGGGGTTTTCAGAGAATAAGGGGAGACTGTACTTATGTCAAAGATCCATGGAGAACCTGAGGAAAATAGGTATGTTGGTGACCAACCTCTTACTGTATCTTGTGCTTAAATGGGGCCGAAGATGTGGATCATTTATTGTTGCATTGAAACTACTCAAGAAAGCTTTTATATGAGCTGGTTAAACCCCTGGGAAGAAAATGGGTTATGCCTCCCATTTTCTATATTATGGCCAATGGGATGTTCCAAAAAGCTTGAGAAGGAAGACAATCTAGTGGAATATACCCCCCCACATTTCGTATTCACTATTTCGAAGGAATGAAATCAAATAATAGGACAAGTAAATGGAGTAAAACACTTTGGTGAGAAATAGAAGGACCAAGATTCTAATAAATGAAAATTTGATAATCATTCTTGAAGAGGAGAATGACGTGAAACCTTAAATCCTTGAGGGTGTTGGCTTTCCCTATCCTTACATCTACCTTAAGATAATTCAAGGGATGGGTTGTGGCTAAAGCATTAGACTCCATCATCCGAAACATTGAAGTGGGAACAAGAGAAATTGACCCACTACTATCAAGAATTACTCTCATACTATAATGACTACTAACTACGAACATGGCTTGGAGGAGTGGAGATTTAGCTTGATGTTGATGTTCATGGTTACTTGGTTCATGATTAGTGAGGTGTTATGTTCTTTCATTGTTGATTCCTCAAGTAATTACACATTTTAGCATCTTATTTATTGAATATTTATTTACTCTGATGGTTCCTCTCTCTTTTATTAGTTAGGTTCCCTCATAGCCTATCAAGGCTAAAACCTAGTTTGAAAGCCTTAGTTGAGTGATGCCCTTGTTTGATACCTCGTCCTTATAAAGCCCTAATCTATGATAACCATATTTTTGGTATTAGAGTTGTGCTTGTAAGACTTCACTCTCCTTCCCTGAGTAACCTCGAACCCTAGACCTAGGGTTACTATGATTCCTTTTTCCCTAAACCTAGATTAGAGTAAGGAACTAGTCTTACCATAAATTTGATCCTTTTCAGAAAACCCAAAGTCTCATCCTAGGTAACATTTTACCTAGGGTTTTACCCTAAGCCATAGAAAAATCTTTAAATACTATAAAACACTAAAATACTCAAATAGAGTCCTACTTGACGTAGGCGCCTTACCTCCTTGTTTTTCCCTAGCTAGTAGGATAAAAAAATTTACCATTTTTTATAGGGTTCTATGAGCTCTACTATCAAGGTTTGAATAAGTTTGAGAAAGTTTCAACTATTGGAACTAATCATTTTCTCTCACTAAGTCTTCTCCTTGTAGCTAAGACTCATTTTCACAGTTGATTTCCTTGCATTGATGGTAGGAACTTGTTTTTGTTCCTAATTGACTGATTCAGGCCTAAATGATTCACTCTTACTGCTGAAAAAGCATTGTGGTACATTTTCCTCTTATTTCTTTTGGTTTGAACTCAAAAAAAGTACCTACTTACCTAGGAGAACCATCTCCAAAACTGGTTTCAATCTACTACTAATATAATTGATTTATGTGTTGATATATAATTGATCTAATTGACTGTATACTGCTAATACATATATCTATATATATATATATATATATGTTGGTTGAAAAGAAACAAAATGTTGGTATGACATGATATAATTGTTGATGTCATTCTCATAAATAGTATCTTGTTTATGATGCATAAGAACACTTGTTAAGGGAAGAATATTATTACCAAGGGATTATACAACTACATAGTATTGCACATCTTGTTCGCCAAATACATTGTGACATATTCTTAATGTGGACATGATTATTGTTTGATGGAAGTAATCACTCTAAATAGAAGTAATCTCTTTTGTATGTGATACTAGTCTTCTACAACATAAATACTGTCACTCCCTTGCCTTGACTTATTTCGCCTTCAGTTTAAGTGTAATCTATTTTTTACTTGTAGATAATTAAAAGAACAGTTATATCCAAGGTGATATCTTTGGGATACTCTAAAAGAGTTATATCCTAGTCCAAAGTTAGAGGGCATCTTACAGAGGTGATAGTGGAAAGATCCTTGAGTTCCCCAAAGTTGGCACCTTGTGAGCCTTACAGGACTTCTTAGAGCCATAGAGTGTGAACTAATACACTATTTCTTAGAGAAGCTAAGTGGGAATGCATCCTCTTGAGATGGAACCATAGAGAGGGAAGTGGAAATACTCACTTCAGATTGCAATGAAAGAAGTGGGAAGTTGAACTAAATCAGTAAGGATGGGATGAATCAAGATGGATTAGATGCAAAGGAAGAAGTGGAACTAAATCACACTATCCCTCTTAGAAGCTTAGAAAGGTTGAACTCATTTATAAGCCATAAGGATGGAACATAACCATAGACATTAGAACCATCCCACTAGGCTTCGTAGAGCCATAGTGTGTGGTTTCACTAGAGAATGTAGTACAAACATACATGAAAATAATGCATTCATAGATTCTGGAAGAAATAATAGATTCCTGTAAACAAATAAAAGCATATACTCCTACATAAAGAGGAAAGGTTTCTCTCTAATACCCAATTGAAGGGAGGCATCATATAGAGAACAAGGTTTGAATTAAAAGGTTTCGAATTATAAAGGGAGGGATGGTACGAGGCACTATATGGTACTATATATATCATTCTATATGCATTATATGCATTCTAATCTAATATTTATTTGGAATTGTACTAGGTATAGTGTGAGATATAGTGTCAGGTATTGACAAGAAATAATATGAAGGGAAGAGATCAAACAATCTAATAACGAAGTAAAAGTTGGTAATACTACTTCAAGCAAGTAGGAGAATGGTCCTAATTGTCCCAACGCCCATTGCAAGACAAAGAAGACACGGTCAAAGGTTAAATGCTTGGTTTGAGCACCCTAGCTCAAAGGAGCACACAAGCTCAAAGGAGCACACATGGAAACAATATATGATCTTAAGGAAGAATGATAGTCATCCTTGAGAAGCGCTCCACTGAAATTGAGGTTTTCAATTGCTATATTTGGACATTCTTAAGGAGAAATACAAGGAGAGGAGGACATGTGTTATGCACACCCTATGGAAAAAGTAAACAATCCTTGTTTAAAGGTAGCGCCTGTCATAATGCTAACATTGGAGCAAGAAGAATAAAGAATCATTCTCAATAGTTTGATATGGGAGATAATTAAGAAGGCAATGAGTTGGAAACCAAACTTATTAATCTAAAGTCTCAATTGATGCATATGTCTCTAAACATGTTGCCACAAGTGATAACAATGGAAAGGTAAAACAATAAAATAACCTCATGGATGAAGTTTGAGTTCTAAAGAAGAACAATCTGAATGAGAAGAGAAGAAAAAGTGTGAAATGGGGAACACTATGAAAGTCCAAGCATCCATAAAGAGAAAACGAAGATTGACTACAACCCTTATGTAGTTGATATTTTCACCCTCAAATTCAATCAATGGTTACAAAAACGCGATATTTATTTAAGTGTGCATGAAATTAGTGAAGATAAGAGAATCTCTTTCACTTGGTTGACATTAGAATGTCGTGCATTAACCTAGTGAGAAAGTTATGTTTCCACCCATATAATTGAGGAGGAACCACTAGTAAATCAATGGGAAATATTAAAGAATATCATTATGTGGCAGTTTTATTCCATTGGATATGAGTAAGAAAAAAGTATAAAATGGAATCTCTTTCAGCACAGACAAGGAAAAACCATGCAAGAGTCAACCATTGAGTTTCAAAAATGGGCAATCCAATTGATGTTTTAAGTCAATATTTGGGAGGACTACATAGCAATATCCAAATATAACCGATGTTTTGAAATCAAAGTCGATTGATGGAGTCAGTGTACAAGAAATTGCAGTCATGATATCGGTGTCTCCTAGTAACAAAACTAGGTTAATGGGACTGGAATATCTCTAGTAGTGTTCAAAGGGAAAATAAAAGAAAATAAACAAGAAATTCCAAATGATGCCCAAAAATAAAGTCGTAGAGAACCCTTCAAGTCTAAATGAAACGTAAAAAGAGAGCCATAGAGATTTCCAGATGGTTAAGGGAACAAAGAACAAAAAGGTCAAAAACCCAGCTCCTGAAGACAAATAATCTAGTAAATTTGTCACGTGTATTATGACCTTGAGTTTGTTATTATCGAGGGGTTCTTAGAGCACAGATGGAGACTACACTTATTTTTATCAAGAGTCTATTTATATGTTATTCTATTTGATGTCAAACTTGTATATTAAACAAAATTACAACTTGTCAACATGGGGTACAATAAATAGTAAATATCTCAGATTCAAATATATGAGAGAAATGTGCAAACCCCGTGGAAGACATGAGTGGTTGTTAGGATGAGAAACAAAAACTATGTAATAAATAAAAATGATCTACTTCTATTTTAACAGCTTGAAGAGAAGGCATTTAGAAGGAATTGTGCACATACCATGGATGAGAGAAAAGAGTCCCCAATGGGATAGTATTAATAAACAAGAAGATTCTCCTTGGCTTGGAGATAAGCTCTCAAAGAAACAATATTTTGGTTTGAAAGCTTACACACCATCTCCATATGCCTCCCAAATTATTCCCTAGTCATATTCTTATAATTCTTCAATATCTTAACCATTACAGTCATTTTTTTCTCCATCAACCTTATAAGTATTCCCTAGAATGCCTCTCCCCATAATTTCAATCGGTGCACGAAGAAGATCCTCCAAAGTGTACATCTAATCTTTCCCACTACCAAACATAAGAACCTGACTCCTCTGCTGCTCATAGTGAAGGCTCTTGGCATCTGAATTAACATAATACATATCAGAACTAGTCTCCTCAATTGAAAGCTTCTCATCTCCAACATTATTAGCCTTATCCCTAGGCTTCTACTGTCTCTACCTCTTGCTATAAAAGCTAATAATGAACACCATGGAAATCACCCCAACAATGGATCTCGTAGCAATTTATGTTATCTTTCCTCGATTTAGCCTTTCATGACTCTTAAAAAATGGCCTAAAATATTTCTCCTTTGGCAAGCCTGTAATAATAGGGCATGGAGATTGGTTCACTATTGTGTTAAGCACGCAAGGATAGGGCAATGGGCTCCCACAGAGCCTAGGATTTCCTGTAAACTAAGAAGCATTGAACATATTCATAACCGTAGTAGCTGGTATTATTCCATAGAGTTGGTTGTTAAAAACATTTAGTATTTTTATTCTAGACTGATTAAAACTAGGAACAAGACCCTCGAAAGATTGTTCTCCAACAAAAGAGCATACAAGATGACTCATTTATCCATCAAAATTTGAAGGGAATGGACTATTTGAGTGCTCTTTTTCCCTTCGAGCATTCACTATCTGAGACTAAGAATATTGAGGTTCTGTCATGCCATATTTGGACCCATTCCACTCTTCGACTACCCCAATTTTCCATATTTCTCTGCTTCACAACCTTGCTTCACCAAAATGAAAAAACATGCCCATGGTTACAAACTTATTTCAAAAATCCAATTATATAGTAACCCTGCTAAATCCATTACAAAAATAGATTGAATCTATCATAGGCTTTAGGTTATTCTATCCAAGTGAAAGCCAATCCTGTATATAATATAATTTTGGTATTTAATTATTCATCATATACTAACAATGCCATTCGAAACATCTCTGAAATTCTCTCAACATTACATAAAATCATCGGTGAGCCTCTCACAGAATTTATCAGAACTACAAGATAACTAAATGCAGATTGCCACCACAACCAAAATAAATACCCTAGCTTTGAAATTTGATAAATGAAGCCAACATTTGAAATGATAAGCTTCACCTTAGCACCAAGAAGGGTAAAGTCTCGTTGGCTAATTGTTCTTCGATGCAACAACAATAATTGAAACAAAATTTGAATCTTTGATAGCTAACTATTATCATATGCAACTGTAAAAGTCTAAACAAATTTTGAAACTCTAATATTGAAGCTCCTACCAAATTACTAAATGCTTATAGGGAAATTACTCTTAGAGGGAGATTACTAAATGGTTATTGAAAAATATAAAACGAAAGAAGCAAAGTTGTGCTCACTAAAAACACCCAAAAAAAATAGGGTGTCTTAATTTGATGACAAATGGGTAATGAAAAAATGGCATAGGTTATAATAAGGAAAACTTTTAGGTAATATTTTTTTTCTTTAGTCATCTAAATAATTTTTTCCCTTTATTTATTTTTTTAATTCTTTGTCTGGAAGATAGTGGCTCAAGTTTTAAGAACAGATCAAACATTAGATTACTTTTAAATAGCCTTTCTTTTATTTATTAATTTTTGTAACCTTTTTTATTTTTCTTATATCTTTATGTTTTTTAATTGATTTTTATATATCTCTTTAATTTCTATGTTGCTAGGAAAAGTTAGGAAACTAATAAAAAATTGCCCTAAAATAAAGAGATAAAAGAACAAAAAAGTAATAGATGTTGACATAGAGGCATGGAAGTAAATTCTTCAGAAATTACAGGTGGAGGAAAATATCACAAGTGAGAGTGTAAAATGATGAGTTTACATTAACATATTAGTGTGTTTGGTAGAATATTCATAACCCTTACACCTTGTCAATTGTTAATTTCATTTTACTAGATGGAAATATTTGATTAATTGAATTTTATTTTAATTACGATGTTCTTCCAGACTAATGAATGCTAATAGCGAAAAAGGAATGCTACCCTATGTTCAATTCTTTGTTCCACATTGATACGCATCCCTTCTCATTCTGTGTATAGTTATATATTCAATTGTTAAAAACTAAATTAAGGGAAAATATGGTCTTGGTGAAGTCATTGGGAAGAACCGTGTATATATATTCACTATGTTAATATGTATTGAGGTTAATAATTTTATTAAAATGATGGGAAAGCTCTATATTGGTTTAGTAACATATTTCCTTTTTTTAATATTTGAACATATGAACTTTTAAAGTCAATATTAGTCCGTAGAACATTGAAGCTCAACTGCAAAGTTAGGCTATCAAAAAAAAGTGTTTAAGGAAGTATAATATTTTAGTCACTTTATAAAAAAAACTTTAAATCTTGTATCACCTGTAAGTTTAGATTGTTGAAGTGACATCAATCAAATTACTAATATAAATTACTAAATTGTATTATTGTAGTACTTGTTAAGTAGTCATATTTTTTTTCCTAGACTAAATTAGTTATTCACACTAATCATTTTTAGTGGTATTACTTATTAGCTAGATGTATATTTTTAACTAAGGACTAAATTATTCATTTATTTAGTCGTTTTTGCTTGGGTCACTTTAGATTTATTATTTTTGGTAGTACTTCACTTGGAGAAGCTACAATGACTAACTTTTCCAGTCACCTAGTCACTAATTTGTCATTTTCTACTAGCGAAAGAAATAGAAAGACAAAATTGAAGAAGGATGTATCTTTGTGGTGATATAATCGCTCACTTGGGAGACTGCACCACAATGCACACTTGCCTTCACCAGGACATCAAAATAATATATATAGAGGATTAGCTTATTGTTGAACAACTTCTTGAAATATAGTAACTTCCAACCAACAATGTCTAAATAAGGCAAAAAATTCAACCATGTATAACTAGTTCTAATTATAGGAGAATTTTGGAGAGATTTATCAATTATTCCAACACTCGTCCTTACTCGAGAAATTTGTTTTCTACCACACCTAATTGATTCCTACATACTTCATTTTTTGTATTTCCAAGAGGCTTTCTAAATATTTCAGCCACATTTTCATTGGTATTATAATAGACTAACTCAATTTCCATAGATTGCATCTTTTCTCTAAGAAAATGATGATTCGTCTCAATGCTTTTTGATCCTGCGTGGTACACACGATTGTTGTATAGCTTGATGGTGCTTTGATTGTCGCACTTGTTAATGGTTGGTCGTTTTTTTACTCCTACATATTCAAGAATTCACCTCGTTCAAATTGCTTCACATGTAGCACTTCACAATACTTTATAATCTTCTTCAGTGGATGAAAAATAAACAATTGGTTGTTTCTTCCTACTCCAAGCTACAATCACAGATCCAAGGCTAAATGAATAACCTAAAATTGATTTTCTGTCATCACAATTTTCGAGCCAATTTAAATTAAAATAACCTACCAACTCATCAAAAGTGGGAGCCTTCTCCCTTGCTACAACACTTATGATGAACATTTTATACTCATCTAAAATTACATTTAATGTTATAGTGACTAGGTGAGTGTATCTCCAAGTTTATCTTTAAAAATTTTAATTCTTAAAATAAAATTATTGATACTTCAATTTTCTTCTATTTTTAATAGATATAAGCTTTTTCTTCAAGGACATGAGTCGATTTGTATTATTTGATTCGTACAAATCCTTGAGAATCATTCTAGTCTCCTCTGATGTCTTGCAATCTCTAATATGTGATATAATGTTGTCTTTTACGGACATTCGCGTCAACACTTTCACCTTAAGCTCTCGCTTCTGCCAATCTTGAATTGATGGAATTTTAAGTGGCTATGGCTTCACTTCATCACCACTCGTTATCGACCATACATTCTATTGTTCCATCAATATTCGCATCTTAAATCCCCAATTCATGTAATTGGAACCATCCAATTTGTTTGCTTCATTTAGATATGATTTTTACTAGAATATTAATCATTTTGATACAAATGTTTCTCCAACATTCAAATCACAAATAATGACAATTAACTATTTACTATAATATTAACCATTACAAATTTTTTTCCAATTTTCAAATCACAAGTAATAACAATTAGCTATTTTAGAGAATTCTAAATAACTTAAAAGGTTCAAATAAATAGGATGTGGCAACACAATTACAAATTTGTTCTTTCAATAACAATATCTGAATCCTTAATTGTTGATCATAAAAAAAATTCACACACATCACAACATCAAATGACGCAAACTCACAGCCTGAAAAAAATGCCCCATCCTTCTTCGCATTTCATTACACGAGAGTTCCTTTTAACAACGATGAATCTTAACTTTTTCTTTACCACAAAAAATTCTCAATTTTGAAGAAAATGATCAACAATCAAAGGTTCGCTACGAGAAACTTTGAATGCTTGAAACTCACAACCTCATAAGAGAGAATTCTAGATGGGTGAATGGGTTATCATTTTTTTGGTAATGGTATTATTTGTAGCTTGGGCTTCTCCTCTTTCTAAACATCTTTGTTCAACCACTGTGGGTTTCTTGGTTCCTCTATTCTCTGTTGGATGTCCCTTGATGTTTTCTTTGAATCTTAGGTAGATAGACTCTATGCTCTTCAAACTCGTATCTCCCTATTTGACATCCTCATCGGACAAAATCTCCATTAGATCATTGGTTGCTCAGATAAATTTTATGTATTTTTGGTGGATATTATGCCTATAATAATTTTCTTTTTTTGTGATCCTCATAGAGGCTAAACTAGAAGCGAATATCCTCTGGAATATTTAATAGTGTTTTAATCAATGAAAAACCTGTTGTCTTTTTCTCTTGAAAAAAATAAGCCTCGTAAGAGAGAATTCCTTTATAATTAATTTGACCTCGAAAACATAATAGTATAAATGTGGATATGGAATACACTGGCAACTCTAATATTCATTGAATACTAGCATATGAAAATATTACCTCAAATGAAGAGTCCCACTAGTCCCCACACTATCCCAATCGAAGTTGTTAAAAAAAAAATCCATGAGTTCTTCTAGTGTGAGTTCCACTCTCTGTGGATATGGATATATATATATAATAGAGCTTGCACAATGTTTGGGTGGGGTAATCTCCGACGTCAATTATGTTTAACCATATTTTAATCATAGGTATTTTCTTCGATGTCCAGGTTGCCTAAATAATTGGAACAATCTCTAATAATTGTAGGGTTTCAATTGCATGTAAATACAATATTGTCCATATTTGACATTCTAGGAGGAGCTGAGCTCTGAACATGTGTAAAATATTATTGCGTTTCTACGTAAACAGTTCTTTGGGAAGTGTTACAAGTTCAATTCTTAGTGCATTCCTTAGGGGCATGTATCACAAAATGGGTGGCTCTATTTTTAATTTTTCTATGGAGAAACGTATGGTAGGCATTTTTGTTAACACCATAGAAAGATACGGGATGTATCCGCGCCTCTTTGCATGGTTATAAATAGTTACCACGTTTCACTATTTATAAACATAATATAGACAATAGAGCTGGGGATGGGGATATTTGGATCGTTAGTTTACTCCCATGTTTTCAAGGAAGCAAGGAAAAATCGAGTGACAGTAGATTTGTGGATATTTGTGGGATACATTGTTACATGTGACAACTATCTAGTGTGCTTGTCATTCCCAAGATGATAGTGGTCAGAAGAGATGTGAAATTTGATCAAGTGAAGGAAATGAGGTGTTCTCTTGGGAGGGAGCTTCATTTGAAGCCTGATCAAGAGCTTTTGGCTCCAAAGAAAGAACTTTGGGATGTTTTGGAGAAGCCACAAGTGGAGGTGCAAAGAGTGGATATGGAGCAATCTTCATTCGAGCAGTCTGTAGAGAAACCAGTATGCGTTGATGCTATGGTAGAGGAATATGATTCCATTATCAGAAACAATGTTTGGGAAGTGGCCCCATGAACAATGGACAAATCAGTGGTTAGTTCAAGATGGATTTTTAAGGTAAAGCATGAAGAAGACGGGAACATTGAGAAACACAAGGAAAGATTTGTGGCCAAGGGGTTCTCTTAGGTTGAGGGAACTGACTATGAAGAGATGTTTTCTCTAGTAGAAAGGTGTCATCCATTAAATCAATTCTACCACTATCAGCATAGATGGCGTGGAGGATCAACTAGATGGATGTGAGGACAACATTCCTCAATTGATTTATTGAGGAAGAGGTGTATATTGAGTAGCGACAGGGGTTTGATACTTTTGACACAGTCAGATGTGTGTAGACTCAAGCGAGCATTTTATTGACTCAAGAAAGCACCCCGTGCTTTTTGTACCACGATCGACAAATATCTCACCAATTTGGGCTTCACCAAAAGTGAAGTGGATGAAAACCTTTATCACATTATGGTAGAATGTAGATTATTGTTTATTGTGTTATATTTTTATGACTTGATCCCTACTACTAATCAACAATTGATCATATCTTCCAAGGAGCACCTTCCAAGAGATTCCAAGATGAACGAAATGGAACTCATGCATTATTTCCTCGGTTTGGAAGTATGGAAAATAGATGTGGGACTGTTTATCTCTCAATGAAAGTATGCCCATGAGACAATGAAGAAGTTATGCATGGAGAGTAGAAAACCCATGGACAATCCTCTAGTATGAAACTAGAGGAAAGATGATTCTACTTGAAGTGAAGTAGTGTAGGCTATCATTTAGAGGTAGCTTGTGGGTTCACTTATGTATGTAGTGAACCCCGACCGATTTTTTTTATCTAATTAACCAACTTACTAAAGCAATGGTTAATCCAACCAAACCATATTGGAAGTGAACAAAGCATCTATTAAGATACCTCAGAGGAACTACCAAGTTTGGTCTTTGGTACAAACCAATAGAGGGAGTGAAGCTGCAAGGCTTCAGATATGAAAATTGGATGAGGAGTCCATTAGATAGGAAGAGCACTTCTGGAGGAATTTTCTGTGTTGCGTCAACAACAATTTCTTGGTACAGCAAGAAGAAGAGATTTGTAGCACTCAACTCAACGAAAGAAGAGTACATGGCTTCAAGTCAGGCAACATTTAAGTCTATCTAGATGAGAAACGTTCTTGTTGGGTTATTTCGTCACAAGATGGATCCTACAATAATTTATTGTGAAAATTAAACTTGTATCAAATTCTCAAAAAGGAATTTAGAATGATTAAAACTTTAAACATAAAAATATCTTTATATAAACTGATAATAAGATCAACAGTATAATTGAATTATGTGATATAACAGTATTTTGAAACATGATATGATATTGTTCACATTGCGATATCAATTTATTTAATACATAATAAATAAGAATGTTAAAATTCATTTTCAACAACTTTATTTTATATAATTTTAAAATTCGTTGAAATAATTTATTTGAATTTTAGTTTTATAGAATGCTTATGATGAAGATTTTGTCCATATCCATAGTTTTGTTTGAATTTATATATTGTTATAAATTTATAAATTCAGATTTCATATTGGATTAGAAACGATATTTGAGGAGATAATGCATTTTCACCTGTGATCTTATTTTTTAATGATGACATCTAAAACATACGCTTTTTAAAATAAGCATAAAATGTTAGAAAACTATAATTGTTAGAAATGTCTATAAGATCTTTATGATGTTATCATGAAATTAAAAAAAAGTGCTTTTTTTTATATAATTTTATGAATATTATAAAAATAATACATTTCTATCTCTTTCACTTTTAAATTTATAAAAGGAAAAATATTTTTATTTTTATTTTTATTTGATTGTTTTTTTCTTGAATATAATTAAATAATAAAAAATGTTTTTCATCCCCAATGTAAAGTTAACAAAATAATTATCATATCTAAATATTATGATATTGAACATATAAGAAAAGATACTAATTCTCCTGAGTTACACATAGGGATGTTTTTAGAGAGTTGCTTTGTATACATATCAATGATAAATTGTAATTGTCTAAATTAGTACTTTCCAATTTAATATGGAGGAGATGTTGTAATATCATGTTCTGATGGTCTTTCAAATATTTTAACTTTTTCAAATAATAATAACAATAATAATATCATGAAAATTTGGTCAAACTTTCCAACCGTGGTTCAGGTGAAAAGCATTAGATTTTAGGAATTAACAAAAAAAAAGATTAGATGGTTGGAAACTTGGACCAAGTCTACATGATATGATGTGAAAAGCATTAGATTTTAGGAATTAGCAAAAAAAATATTAAATGGTTTGAAATGTGGACCAAATATTCATAATATAATGTGATTAATCCGAAAGACAATCTAATTAACAATATGAATCACAAAAATCTAAAATCTAGCGATGATGATGATGATGATGATGATGATGATAATAATTAATCTAAAGTCTAGCGATCATAATACTAATAATAATAATTTTCCTTATTTAAATTAGATAAAATGTAAATACAAATAATTTGATTAAAAAAAAGAAGAAGTAATTTAATAATTGTAATGACAATTAATTATATGATAATAATTTATATTAATAATTAAACTATTTTTTAATTTTACAAATTTAGAATTTCCATTTTTTTAAGAGAGAAAATAAATTTGGCACTTGTAAAAGCATTATAAAACCAAAATTATTTGACACTTGTAAAAGCATTATAAAACCAAAATTAAAATGAATTAAACTGTTTTTAACAATTTTGCTATCAGGTTAAAATATGTTATAAAAAAAAATTTGTTTAGTTATAAATTTGTTTTTCTTATATGTAACTAAACAAATGACCAAAAATTTAAAGGAATTTGATAAAACTAAAGCCTGTTATTTTATAGATCACTAAACTTGCATAACTCTAAATAGTGTGATTTTTATAGAATAACATACACCTCCATGCATTGTAGTAAGTAATTACTAGCAATCACTATGTTAAACTTTAAGCAATTTCACAAAATTGAAAGCTTATTCTTTTATAGATCACTAAAATTGCATAATTCTAAATAGTGTGATATTTATAGAACAACATACACCTCCATTCATTGTAGTAAATAATGACGAGCAATGACTATGGTACTGCTGGACGAATTTGTTTGAGATTTTCTGTTTGAGCAAAATAGGAAAAGTCTCAGCTAATGACAACAATAGAATTCAGGTCCTAGATTAGCTCCAAGTTGTTGGGAGGGAGTTAATGCCTCCTATATTTGATGTGAGGGAGTTAATGAGCTGTTAGATTCTCCATGCTATATAACAGACAACCATTCGGATGGTTTTCTAAGAGTGTGAGAGGTTTTATGAGAACTTCTTGATGTAATCTCCAATTTGATTAATAAACTCCTGATGCCTATGTTTGGTGGACGTAGCCCAGATTGGTTGGGTGAACCACGTTAAACTCTTGTCTCTTATGTGCTTGATATTCTGCTGTGTGTGTTTATTTAATTTGACTGTGCACCTGTACCAACAATTGGTATCAGAGCGCATTGGAGGAGTTGCACAATTGGAGGTGGAGCGCAACTGAGCGCTGAGGGAGCGTGGTGCTGAAGGTGTTGCGTGGTGCTGAAGGTTTTGTTGCTGCGTGTGCGCGCTGAGCACTGTCATATCTGCGTGGAGCCGTGGAGCCTGATACGTGTGCTGGTGCGTATTAAATTGCTGTTGCTGGTGCGTATGAAGAACTGGTGCATATTAATTTGTTGTTGTTGGTGCGTATGAAGAACTGGTGCATATTAAATTGCTGTCGCTGGTGCGTTGTTTTTTGTTTTACATATGGTTGGTGCATTTGAATTAAAATTGCTGATGCGTGTTTTTTTAAGTGACCGAATATGAATACTGGTGCGTTGTAAATTGACCGAATGTAATTGCCTGGTGCGGTTTTGTTAATTGCCTGGTGCGGTTTGGTTAATTTCCTGGTGCGTATTTTTAAAGTGACCGAATGGAATGTTATAAGTTTTCAAAAATTAAACGAAGCTGTGAGCCCTATCTTTCGTTCTCTAAATGATTTAGAGACCAGAATAACGAAACAAATAAATCAGGCCGCTTGGAATCATAACTCTAGGTTGAAAAACATGGAATGGTGCATAGCATTATTAAGTGGAACGCTTTGTAATGGTTATTAAGTGGTTTCGAATGGTGCATAGCGTTATTACGTGGAACGTTTTGTAATGGTTATTAAGTGGAACACTTTGTAATGGTTACTAAGTGGTTTCGAATGGTTCATTTCTTTCTGCCTGCTCCATAATAACGATTATGCTAATTTCGATGGTGGGGTGTTAAAGTATATTGGGGTATATATTTTGGGAACCAGGTTTTTCAATACCGCATTGCTGTTATCGGTTCTTTTGAAGGGGCGCATTGCAATTTTTTTTATTTGAATTGCTTTCATATTGTATATCAGCCAACATTGGGTTGATTGCTGGTGCCTGGTTGCATGAAAGGGATGTAATTTTGCACGGGCATATTTTTTTTTTTAAATCAAGACATCGGCAGAAATTTGTTTTTGTGAAGTGCAAAGGGCAATTTTTTGTTTTAAAGGAATAGGCAATTGTTTTTTAATTGCTAGTAATTAATTATCGGTATTGGAGATTATTGTGTTTTTTGTTGATACAAATGGCGAAAACTCAAAGTGCCCGGTTTGAAATTGAGAAATTTAATGGCAAGAATAATTTTGAGATCTGGAAGGTAAAAATGGATGATTTTCTTGTCCAACATGGCATGGCAAAGGCGTTGTTGGGCAAGGCCAAACAGCCTTACAACATCACAGATAGTGAGTGGGCCGAGATGGATAAAAGAGAAATTAGTGTTATTCGACTGTGTCTAGCTCATGATGTCTTGTTTAATATTGTGTCGGAGACAACAACTGCTGGTTTGTGGACGAAACTGGAGAAACTGTACATGACCAAATCCTTAACCAATAGGATTCTCCTGAAGCGACAGTTGTACGGTTTGCGAATGAAGGAACGTACATCGATTGTTGATCATTTAAATGCTTTTAATACTCTTCTTGTGCAATTACAAAGTATAGAAGTAAAAATACCATTTGAGGATAAAGCTATTACTTTATTGTGCTCGTTGCCCGAATCATGGGATCATTTTGTTACTTCTATAAGTCTTAGTTCATCAGAAACTATTGAGTTTGATGATGTAGTTGCATCCTTATTATCGGAAGAAACAAGGAGGAAGTCAC
>APFE031100703.1:1209-27877 GCA_000404065.3 Pinus taeda
ATGATTAAATTGTCAATTGTCAATGCATAAACTATAAGTCTCTAAATTTACATCACATTTACTCATGAATGATCACATAATGAAAATAGCAAAATCCAAAATCAGCGACGAGAAATTTCAAATTTCTTGTCTTGTGCTTGATTGGGAGTCTCCTCTTACATAGTCGAACGACCTTAGTGCTCTTGATTAAATACAAGTTCCATACCCTAGTACATGACAAAATCCAATGGAAACATTGCAATCTCCCCAATCCTGAAATCTTGAAAAACAGATAAGTCTGCTGGATTTTGAGTGAGATCTAAAATTCGACTTTCTCCATATGAAATCCAATGAGGGCGAAACCACTCTCAAACATCCTGAGTCATTTCATGGTAATGTTAAAAATTTAAGTAAAAGGATGAAAATGAAGATTAAGGAGAATGTCACTTTTACTTTAAGAATTTAACATTACCATGAATAGCATATCCATACTAGGGCCTAGACTTGATCATTAAGCAATTGAAAAACCAAAAAAAAGTTTATAAAATCGTGCTGCCCCGACCTCCCACGATTTTTTAAGAAAAAATCGCGATTTTTTCAGTAAAAATTGGCAAAAAAAAGTTTAGGCGATTTTTTCGTTTATTTATCACGATTTAATTGGCAAGGTGAAAAAATCGCGATTTTCTTTTTCAGTAAAAATCGGCAAAAAAAAATTTAGGCGATTTTTTCGTTTATTTATCGCGATTTAATTGGCAAGGTGAAAAAATCGTGATTTTTTCATTAAATCGCGATTTAATCGCGATTTTCACAACACTGGAAAAATTATTGGGGTCCAACTTAAGCAACTCATTTTCAAGTTGATGGGCTTTAATTTCATTTTTAATTCCAAAAACTTTATTGAGCTGTTTCATTGCTTCATTAGGGGTATCAATTTCTGCGATATGGAATCTAAGGTCTAAAGAAATAGACATCCCTATCAACCCATGTGCTTGATCTTGCTTATTTTCCCATTTGGCTTGCTTATCTTCATCTTTAGGTTGAGACTCTTGGCCTAAGGCTATTCTAGAAAGACCTTTATTTCTAAGTAAATCCACAATTTCGGATAACCATTGGAAGTAGTTGGTGCTGTCAAGAATAACTAGGCATGGAGTTTCCATTTTAATTTAAACTGAAGTGGTAGACACTGAAAGTAAGTGTTCCAATGGAAAGATCTCGAAAAATTAGGCCGATTAAAAAAACGGCTCTGAAAATGGCTTTCGGATGAAGAAGTTATGGCTTTTTGAAGAAAATTTGTTGAAGATGCTGACGAACTACGTGAATGTTGGGAAGTGAATTATAATGTTATATTTAAAAAAAATCCCACCCTTTCCAAACTTAATCTAATTAGCCCACTTTAAAAAAGATTACTTTATGTGACCCACTTTTATAAATAAGTGAAAGTCACTTTTACAATGGTACTTTATCAACTATCCACTAAATTGTAACTTAAATAAAATATAAAGAGACTTTAGAATTATAAGCGACTCACGTTTTATAATGGGTGAGAACAATTTTATATAAAGTAACTTTAAAACATAAGTTATATGTGTGTTTTGAAAAAGTAACTCAACAAAAAGAAAGACTTGAACCCAAGACCTCTATTCTCATAAAGTAACTTTGGACCAAGTGAGCTACTTTAAAAGGTTAGTAATTTTGGAAAGGAGGAAGGGTTTTTTTATTTTTTATTCGCTCACTAAAGCTTTGGAGTACATGCTTACTTGAAAAACACTTTTTTGTCTACAAAACAAAAAAACCACACAACCCAAAAAGAACAAGCAAAAGTAATCCAAGCCTTCCAGCTTAATGTTAGATTTGATCGAAAACTAAATATTTTTCTGAATGTTTCTGATTTTCCGTGATCACACTAAGGTGTGGCGGAAAAGAGCATACGCATGAGAAAAGTCCTTTATTTCAGTTTCTGGTTTGCCCAGATCGCACAGAGTAGCGGGGCAAAGAGCATACACAAAAATGAAAGGTTTAGGTCCGGTGAATAAATAAAAATTGTAGAGGACTATAAACCGAAATAAACAGAGAGATAAATAACTATAACTCCAAATAAAGACTGTATACCTCCAGATCTTAAAAATGACTTAGCTAGGGCTACCGAAAACCTTTTCGTGTGAAACAAAAGGGGTTCCTAATTGGAACGGATGCTCCTAACAGAATAGAGCAGTTCTCTCGGCCCGAAAGTGGTCAAAAACAATAGATCTAGGAAACGAAAGTTGGATGCAGTTGTACCGACTTCGGATTTGGATCAACAACAGATGAGCGCTCGAATAGCTTCGATATCATGTAGGAATTTACAAGGTAAGTTCCTTAGATAGAACACCAAAGGATACCGCTCACAAACAAATCACAGATCATTACACCAATATTCTTGACGTGGTTAAAACCCTTAAAGAGGGAAACAATCCACAGCCTAAGCCAACTTGGCCATTTCAGGCAATTTATTAATGTAAAAGAAAGAAAATTTACATAAGCTTCTCTCATGAACGGTCACCTGACAAATGACCCTCCATACTCATTAAATAGAGATCATGGACCAATCGGGTGTTAAGCCATGGATCAAGTGTCGGTAATATCGAGGAGAGAATGAATTGTCGGATCACTTCATGTCTAGAACATATCGTGACTGTCGGATTTTAAGTTACAAAAAGTACATACTAAAGAAACACACTTTACCTAACTATACGCTAGACCAAGTTATACTTAATTATTTCCTATGTGTTGGAATATCCTAACAGAAATGTCCAAAAGACATGTCACTTAGGCAATTTGGTGGAGCCCTCTTGTTTGGTATAAATAAGAGGTGATTGATGTTCATTTGAAGACAATCATGTGAGTAATAGAAAGCAAGTAGGGAGCTCGTTGAAGAGGGAAACATTTCTGTTTGGGCTACAGATCCTAGGAGTAGACCTCAATGAAGATTGAAGGAGCATCTTTATGTTTTCTTGTGACTGTTTGAGGGCTGCGTTGGATCAGATGCAAGCTGAGCAAGAGGAGCCGAGTTTTGGGTCAGTTTTGGCATGTTTGGGGTGTGGTTTTCCTACAGAGAGCAAGCCACAAGCTTTGGAGATTAATGTGAATAGGCCACAGGCCTAGTTGTGACTAGGACATGGTGTCGAGAGGCTGTTCTGTGGGAAATAACAGACTACGGGCCTTAAAGCCTTGCACAAGTGGCAACGTGGATTTATAAAGGGTTGATTTGTGCCCAAAACAGTAGCATGTGGGCAGGGAAGGCTTCTGAAGGAAGGCCACAACTGGAGGAGCTGTGAAGATGTTTTGTAAGGATGATGTGGAGCTAGAGGAAGCCCTAACCAGATCATAGTGACTACGAGTGTTTAGCAATAGATCAGAGGTATGTTTAACATTGTTTGTGCCTTATGTTGGGTCAAGTATTGACCAGTTTGGATCAGATTTAGTTGCAGCCTGTGGGAGCCAATTAAAGGGCTTGACTTGGTGGTTAGAAGCCCCATCTAGGCGCAGATTTCACAGTGGAGTATTGGGCATCATTGGACTGGTGGAGGGCAGCGTGTTGGTAGCCCAAAGTAGCCTTTGACAAGTAGTCATAAAGGGAGTTTGACAACTGAAATTGTGAAACCTAATGTGCGATACATTGATGGATTAGTGGATTGCTAGATTGGCAGATTGGAGCTCAGATATTGGCCAGTTTAGAAGAGCATATTGGATTAGCTTGTGTTCATTGAAGCAGAAGTGACTTGTAGCAGTGATAGGTGGCAACCCTCCTGGAGTCTCTATGTGTTTTCTTTTGATCGAGTAAGGGGTAGCTAGAGAGCAGAACGGAAGCGAAGGACCGATAGGACGAGATATGACATAGATGTTGTGATTGTGCACTAGAGCAATGAGATTGTCATTTTATCTTGTATTCTTGTACTTGTGGATAATTGAGGACCATTATCCCTAGTGCGGGAGCCCTAGATTGTTGTATTACTCAGTTGGTATAGTATAACAAAGATTGGGTTGTACATATTTGTACAATATTTTGTAAAAAGTTGTCTATACTTGTGCATGTGTGATTTACTGCTATTTATATTCCGTTGTGCAAAGTAGCTTTGTTGAGATTCTTGGTTTGTTAGCGTCAAAGATTTTAAGATTCCATCCCAGACACTAAGGTCGTGGAAATTCAACAGGAGGAAGGAGGTACGCATGACTTGAGGACGAGCAATCTAAGGGGGAGTTAGATCACATGCCTTCAGGAGTAACTCATATTTTTCATTTAGGGAGGAATCTTGCATGTGCAGCTTATGCCATAAGAAGGAGTACGCATGCCTTAGTAACTCGTGCTATAAAGAGGAGTTACACATGCATTAAAGAGTGTAAGAGAATCATTTTATGATGAGACTTTAATGTGTGTAAGAGGGTGTAAGAGGAGTTACAACCTAATAAACCAAATTCATCCCCTAGGCCCGACGTGTCTTGAATCTAGCGGATTTGAGTCCGAAAATCAGGACATGTCATGTTTGATCAGGACACGATCGAATCTGGATAGTGTCCTGATTTTCGGATTCGAATCCGAAAATTAGGAACGTGCATGTAAAGTGACTTTTCTCCATTCTTTTTTCACATTCAGTGGTTTAGTTTGTTGTGGGTTTGATGTGGGTGTTTGGGAGCAAGGAGCAAAGGGTGTGGGAGCGTTTTCAAGGAGATTCAAGTAATAGGTAAGTGCATTTTCTCCACCAAGTTTTTTGCATTTTTATCACAATAGCTTGCATATGCATTTCTTTTACAAGTATGTGCATTTTTGGTTTATTTTTTTTTATAGCATTCATGGCTCAATCAAGGGCAGCAAGGAAGGGGCGAAGGAAGGGGAAGAATGTTGCCATTGGGGATGCCCCTAGTCTCCCAATTTTATCAGAGTCTACTGCAACTGTTTCCTCTATTGCAAATAATGTTGGGGGAAGACTTCCTCCTCAAGGTAACAAATATCCCTTGTAGAAATATGTCACAAGAGAGCAAGGGCCATCCAACAAAGTGAAGGGAGGAGGGATTGCGAGTTGGAAATGCAACTATTGCCACAATACTTTCACGAGCACATATTTTCGTGTGAAAAGTTATTTGTTGGCTTTACCAAGTTGTGGAATTGGAGCTTGTACAAAGGTGCTTTTACTAGAGGAAAGAAATGGAAAGAGAGTCTAATGTTGGTATGGCAAATATGGTTGCAAAATAAATAAAAAACCAAGAATGATGACCCCCTTCCATTCTTGAGGAAAAGCAACAACAAATTCCCATTTGAAAGTTTTGGTGGGCGACAAGCAGCAAAAAGAAAGGCAATTTCACTTGGTCCAATGGACGAGATTTTTCAGAAGGAGAAATGGGAAGAGCTTGATCTCACCATTGCCTCTTTTCTATCAAAATTTCACATCCTATAATGATTTACGCTAACCTGTATTTGATGATGATGATGATGATAATGGTGGTTAACGTCCACTGAGACCAAATTGGTCTATCGGACCTATAATTTTCTTAATTTTTAATTGTCTGGCTCCTCTTCTTTCTTGGTGAGATTAATGTTGCAACTTTCTTTTTCTTCTCTACAGTCTTCCAACTTCCTTTATCTTGCATCTCCTTCATCTCTTCTGGTTCTTGGGACATTGGTGTCCTTATGAAGATAGTTGGAGAAGAAGTTTGGTCTAGGAGATCTGCTTTGCTGTTAAATGAAGATTTATTTTGTGCGGTATTCGAATCCTCATTACTGTTGATGCTTGAGGGGTGTCGAGTTGGGCGGGGCTTTCCCCCTGCTTGTTTTGAGAGTTGTTTCTTTCTTGCCCGATTTCTTGTGATTCAGAGTTTCCTCGAGAGTATTCTTCTTTGATGACAGTGTAGTGTTCTTTTTGTGCTCCTTCCCACCATGTAGATCTGTGGTGATTTTTTCTAGCATTTTTCTGGGAGGCTTTTGGGCAATTTTTGGCTAGATGACCTGTCTCAAAGCATGATCGACATCTGAAGATGACAATCTCATAATCGAGTTTTTAGTTCCACACAGTCTTTACTTGTAAGGTTTATTTAAGCTGGGAATCCGACGCTGAAGTCCATTTCCACACAGATATGTGCATAGGTGGTTTTGGCATATTCCTCTGTTTCTGGGCACATGCAGTAAAATTTCCCAATTGCATTTCCAATGGCTTTTAGCGAGGAGAAATTCCAGAGATGCAAGGGTAGGTTTGGCAGCCTCACCCAAACTGGTGTTGAGGTTATGACTGTTGTTGAGGGATTGAATGATGGGTTCCATGGCTTCATGAATAGGCCTGAGTTTTCCCAAAACCAAGGGCTAGAATCTATAATGCATTGTCTGCTTTCAAAGTTTTCAAAATCTACTATAAAGAAACTCCTAACACAGGGGTAGATATTAATTGCGTAAGAGATGACAGGCTTCCATACCTTCGAGATCCAACTGTGGAGAGTTGTCAACCGCGGCAAAAAACCATTGAATCGGCAAATTAGGGCACTTTCAGAAAACTTTAGAGCCTCATCGATTGAGGCCTGGACCACCTGGACAGTGGGAGTTGGAGCTTCACTGACGATATGGGCAGGAGCTTGCCCCCCAGAAGCGGACGGAGTTGAGCCAACAACTATTTTCGCGAAGCTGGGAGCCATCTAGAGCAGAAGATACAAGACCGCAAAAGATCAGAAGGTCCGAAGATCCGAAGACCGCTAGAAGATCCGGCAGAAAGATCAGATGATCCGAAGACCATAGAGGATCAGAGGATACGAAGACCGCAGAAGCTTGACCATTGATAAACAACTCAAGCCCTATCGGAAGATCTGAAAACCGCAGAAGCTAGAAGATACGATATGCCCAATTGAATGCTCTGCTTCCTTTATTGAGAAGTGCTGAGCTCTAACTTAAAGGGCTCCATAAGGGTATGTGCCTCCTGGATCAAAGAAGCTTAGAACCACATTGTTGATGAAGGCAAAAAAAGAGGTGGAAAAATGCTTGAGCATATTAAAGCATCGTGGCCAACATTTGGGGTTAGCATTGTTTCTGATTGATGGACAGATCCAGCACAAGACCCACTCATCAACTTCATGGTGTCTTCCTTGAATGATCCAGTTTTATTGAAAGCAATGGATGCATTTGGACAATACAAGGATGCACAATATATGGGTGAGTTGTTTATTGAAGTTATTGAAGATGTAGGTGTTGATTCTTGTGTGCAACTGCAAATCATTTCAGATAATGCACTTGTTTGCAAGGCTACTAGCATGATTGTGGAAGCTAAATATCCACAAGTGTTTTGGACACCTTGCGTTGTCCATTCATTGAACTTAGCACTAAAATCTATTGCTTCTGATGTGCTTTGGATTGGTAACATTATTGAGGATGCACGACATATCCGTAACTTTGTACAAAATCATACAAATGCCCTCACTATCTACATGGAGTACAAGAATCTATCATTGTTGAAGATTGTGGATACACGATTTGCCTCTTCATTCATCATGTTGAAGAGGTTGAGGGAGGTCAAGACCGCTCTTGGGGCCATGGTTATTTCAGAGTTTTGGTCTTTTTGGAGAAAGACAGATCAAGTAGCCTCTAAAAGAGTGAAGAACACAGTGTTAGATGATGCTTGGTGGGAGAGGGTAGATCTACTTATTTTTTTTCATGGACCCTATCATTTCTTTGCTTCGTTTTGCATATATAGACCAACCCATCCTAGGAGAGGTTTATGAGGGATGGGATTCCATGATTGAGTCTGTGAGGAGCATTATTTTACAGAGTGAGTGCCTCGAGTATGAGACATCATCAGAGGCCTTCTTCACCACTATACAGGATATTCTTGTTAGCAGATGGGACAAGAATTGCACACCTTTACATTGTTTAGCTCACTCATTGAACCCAAAATACTACAACCTTGAGTGGCTGAACAGTGGGCCTTCCCGCAGATTCTCTCCTCACATGGATGGTGAAATCTCACAGGGGAGGAAAGATGCATTCAGGCAGGTTTTTCAGGATCGAGCATCCCTTGATGAGGTGGAGGATGCCTTTGCAGAGTTTTCCACTGGCACTGGTCGATTTGTAGGATATGATCTGATTAGAGACAGGGGGGATAAGAAGCCCTATTCTTGGTAGGCAAATCATGGGGCAACAAGCCCTCCTCTACAACTGTTAGCCATGAGGCTCCTCTCTTAGGTGACTTCATTCTCTTGTTGCGAGAGGAATTGGAGCACATATGGGAATTTGTATAGTGTCAAGAAGAGCATGCTTGAGCAGTCGAGGGCAGAGACAATAGTGTATGTGCACACCAACCTTCGTCTTATTTACAGGCAGAGGGATGAGTGGTTGAAGGGAAAGACAAAGATGTGGGATGTCTTTCTTGGTGATATGGGTCTGGACGACAGTGTTGAGTTGGCATTGGCCAACTTGGATCTCAATGATCCAGTGCTAGAGCTTGTCACATTTGATGATGGTGATACTGTAGAGGGGCCATCCTCCACACTAGCAGATGTAGAGATGACTTTGGATATAGGGGAGGAGGATGCAACAGAGGAGAGCAGTGGTGACCGTAATGATGAGGAAAATGATGTTGATTTTGATGATGACTATGAGGATTGATGATTCATGAGTCATGAACTACCTACTACCTTGAAGTTTGTATACTTGCAGTTGTATTTGTTTATATTTGCTATTTCTATTTGCCATTGGCATTGCACTACCTATGTAAACAGTGACACATTTTTGATTTTGATGACTTGATGAGAAAACTACAGTATCTTTATCTTACTATTTTGTCTTTCTCCTATTGGATCATTGATGAATTGAATATGTATTATAATTTATGATTTATCATTTATGTCACAATTGTATTTGTATGCATAATGTTACTTTGTAAAGCTTACATCTAGATGAAGATCTATGCTTGAATCAATGAATTTGTATCATGAATGAGAATTTGTGTAAGAAATATCTAATTTTAATATATATATTATATTATATATATAAATAAAATAATATATAACGTATCCGAAAGTGTTTTGTTTTGAGGGGTCAACGTGTCCGTATGCAACACTCGAATCCCCTTATCTGTCGAATCCTGAATCCCTTTGTCAGGTGACTTAGCTTTCAGCCAACACACAACAACCCTTGATAGCCTCTAGTAGCCGATGATGATGTGCCATTTATATCTCTGCCACCTGCATCAATCACTTGTTTCCTCGCCCATCTGGCAACAACACATGTTGGAAGGTGGGCTTCTAATCATAAGGTACTTTATTCATTTTGCAAATGGGTGCTTGTGCTTCTTTGTATTTGGGCATTTGAAATGGATTATGGGGGTTGTTGTCGCCTGAAGTGTACACCTAAGGCGCAACCCTTAGAGTAGGGGTTGTCACTATGATCCCTACTCACTCCATTTAGACTCTCTCCTAGCTAAGTCAAGGGGGGTAGTCCCTATTGAGAAATCTAGGGCATTCAAAGTTAACAATTTCTCTGCTTGATAATTGCTTGTGATATTCTTTTACTTCTTAACTTATAGTCTTTTCTTTGTTAACTTATTAATGTGTTCTTCTCATCAAGACAATTACCAATATGCACAATAAAAGACAAGTGACATAGTATGTAGGCTTCTCAGCAAGGGCCAAAACCTCTCATCTCTTGAGAGGAAAACCAGATCAAAATTCTTCTTCTAGATCTTCAATTGATGAGTACCAAGACCATGACATAGACCCTTGACTCTAGTATCCTCTCAAGAATCTTGTCACTAACCTTGATGCTCTTGCCTCTTCCTAACCTCACCTTTCTTCATGACATTAAACTGCCCACCCCGGCTTCTACTAGAGAAACTCGGTCTTTATCTTTCTTACTGCTCCTCCACATCTTCCCCTAGAGAATCTCGGTCTCTAGGTTTATGCTTTGGCTTCCCAAAAGAATCCTTCTCTTCCTGCCCCAAAAGAAACCTCGCCTTTGCTTGCCCAGAAGGAACTTTGCTGTCCCAGAAGAAACCTCGCATTGTCGAGAAGAAATTTCGCTGTCTCAGAAGAAAGTCTTTTTTGCTGATCTAGAAGAAACCCTAACTTCGCATCACCCAAAAGAATCTTCTTTCTCTTCGCACTTCTGTTTTCCTTCTCCTTCGCACTTTTGCTTCTTCCCTTTCTTCACACCTTTTGCAAGTCAAATTACTTGTCCAAGGTGTGTCTTCAAATGAGGCCGAGTTGGGCTATTTATACACTTCTTCATATGACCTTTAGGTCAACATGATTGTTGGAGTTAGGCTGACTTCATCTAGAGAGTTCTTCCATCTTTGTAGGCTGAATTGAAGAGGATAGATGACAAGTTCTTTGAGGATACTTTACTTAGACAAGATAGACACTTTTACAAAGTGTAACATGTCTTTATTTACATGACAATGACTAGTATTTTATGATTAGATGACAAAAAAAATGCTAAAGACTCTCAATGGGTCATCATCATTGCAATTGCAACTATGACTAGAGTGTCCATAATCACCATTGTTCCCGGAGACTTCAGAGGTGCAACTATTCCTTGTGGTAGAGGAAGTGGACCCATCAGGAGAAATTGAATTTGAACCAGAAACTGAGTTGTATTGAGGGTTGTCATCTTTAAAATATGACCTTAAGTCCATAATTTTTAGAACCCAACTACTACGATTTTCTTGATTGGATTGATCAGATTTAGCATTTGATGAGATATGGATGGCATCACCACACACTTCTTGTGCTTTAGGATTCTCTAATTCAGGGTCATTAAGAGGCAGATAACTTTCTTTAGTGTTAAGAAAACTCTCCATTGAACCTTTATTATTGCCAGGGCTGCCAATCTTACTTTCACTCATGTCTGCTCCAGTTTTCGTTATCATCCCAATTAAACCCTTGTGTTCTGTGCATTGGGCTATGTCTTCTCCGAATTTCTCAGAATGTAGTGATTCTCCCTCATTTTGTTCATGGTTTTCTTCCTTCTCTTTCCCATAACTTTTTCTTTATCAAATATGTCATCTTCATAATTATTTTCAAAAATATCTTATTCTTTTTCTTCTTCCATATTTTCCTCTTTGACATCATCTTCATCTGAATCATCATCCTGATCTATATCAGCTTCATCCGAATTTTCAACATTATGATCATCTCCCGCTTCATCTGTTTCGCTTCACCATTGCTATCATCTTCCTTATTATCGATTTCCCTTCGACATGCTTTAACTTCTGCATATGATTTTTCTAGACGCTGAAATGCTTCTTGAATTTTACTAAATTGCGCAACGCATTCAGGACGTGAACGTAATAGCAAAATTGTGCGGCGAACAACGTTCAAAGCCCTGCATGATTATATTGTGTGCCATGGCTCCGATACCATTGAAGCATAAAAATTGATAGCTTGTAGGCTTGAATGTAAAAAATACACAAATGTATTTGTAATAATAATTTATTAATATATAAAATGTATAAGTGATGAATGTTACAATGAGGACCCACGTATATATACCTATGCAGGTGTCCTTTCATGATTGGGCATGTCCTTTAGAGATGTTTTTTCACTTAACTTAATGACCATTTAACATAATCAATATTTGATTATTTAATATTTACATTTATTTATTTGTTATGAATTATATTCATAAAATCCATCAGAATCCTTTTTTCCTTTGCATTATTTTTTGTGAATTTAGCAAGTTTATCCGCAACAATAGGAGGTACAACCACTTGCTGCACTATGTCCCAAACTGCTGCCTTCTCAAACACTGTTTGAATTCTGTCCTTCCAAACATCATAGTTGGATGTCCCATCCAGTCTGCCCTCTATCTTTAAGATCATGGTTGTGACTGTTATCCAAAATTTACGAAACCAAGAAAATGGAGAAATGAACTTTCCAGCACACCTTGCTATCCCAAAAGTTCAGTCTATGTGAAATTTCATGTTGCTGTCCCAAAATATCAATTTGCTGTCCAAAAATTCAGTTTGTTGTCCAAATCACTGTTTGCTGTCCCAAACTATTGTCTGCTGTTCAAACTGCAATTTTCAGCCTGTAGCTTTGATACCATGTTGAAATTTGATGACTAAAAAAAAGTTTCCTGCATTCGCAACCTGGTTTTAATTTCACCTTATCACTCCCATTTAGTGAAATGCCCTTTCCCATAAACATACATTTAACATATAGAATTCTAGAAATGAAATTTTCAGATTAAAACACATGAGACTGTCAACACACGCTGAAAATAAATATGGACATAACCAGACCAACACACATAAAAATACACAGAGATTTTTGGTCAACTTAGACCCAGGGAAAACCCCTTCAATCTTCTCCGGGGAAAACCTGTTAGAGAGCTCTTCAAATTTATTTATCTTTCAAGTTCAGGAAAAATACATTTGCAGAAAAAACAAAACAGTAAAATACAACTTATCTTTTCAGCCCAAAACTCCTTGAAAACCGTGCCCACTTTACCTCGATTTTTGTGCCCACTTGAAGCTGAAAATATGTACTGCACGGATACGACTATACAGACTGTATGGTACGGGATCCTTACGAACTGTACAGATTTCTGTACTGCTGTACGGATTGTACAATTTTTCGATTTGTTTGTTCAAAAACTTATCTCGAACGGCGTGCTGCTCACAACATTCAATGTTGTTCGTACTGTACCTTATGCTGTCTTCTATGCCTTGATTTCCATGCCCTACTTTGTCCAGAAATCACTCCTTTAGCTTGTTGCAACAAATTTCTTCTTCAAAACTTTTCTGTAGCTCTCAGCGTCTTTTCTCCAATTTGTTCATGAAGAATGAATGCAGCCTCTCTTTGATTTTCCCCCTTTTGTTTCCCTAAATGACTTTTGGGCAACCCTAAGATTTAATGGCTCAAATTCATTTAGATCAACGGATGAGAATAAATGTGCATTTATTTTTCACTTTCTATTTTTTAACTCACCCATTAAATAAAGTACCCACATTGTACTTTATGTTTAAAGTCACTTTTCACTTTATAATTTAACATTGACTTTACCACTTATAAAGTCACACTTAGGAAAATAATTATTTTGGACATTTTTCCCTAGGTAGAGACTAACCCATGGGAAAACACTTGTCCAAGGTACATTAAAAATCAACATGAAGGAGAACTAGTTGGGAATCAACCAGTTCAGGAGATACAGTGAAGCGACCAAGTACTTGATTAAGCTTTAGTAAGACATATAGGATTTGATTAGATTTAAACGATTGATATTAGTGCCTTATGGAGTCAACAATCTTGCTAGGAAATTTAGGACCAAGTAATTGATTTGTAATTGTTGCTTGGATGATTGACTATTTTATATGAAATGCAAATCTTAAAACTAATGTGAGATGTAGGAATCTTGGTTAATTTGAGTTAAATGTCTATTTAAGTTTAAACCCTTCAATCTTTCTATATTGAGCCTGATTTCATGGTAATTGGCAGAGAGAAGATAAGGTGAAACACACTAATGTGTAATTAACCATACCTCTCTTGAAAATCTAACATACTCAGTGCCTCTGGCGTTGCAGAGAGCTGTGGCTCTGACGATGGCAAGGTCACTGTTTTAAGTACTATTAAACGCAGGGTTCGCAAGCAAAGATGGATGGGTACCTATCTCTCTATTAACTAAGCTTATGCTTGGAAGTAAATTTTAGTTATGCAAAACTAACTTAATATGGAAAAGCACGAGATGACCAGAAGATGAGATGAAGTTAGATTTGAGGATTAGAAGCACTTATGTCGCGATCTATCAAAGCTCTCAATCACCAAAACGAAAAGTTCACTTTTCTAGACAAAGACTGCAAAATAAACCGCTTAAAATATCACAATTAAACCACAAGTTTACTTCAAATCTTTTTTAATACAATTATAGCTAAAAGAGAACAAAAGCTTCTTCACAATTTAATATCAGATGCTCAAAAAATACTCAGCTTAGGAAATAAAAGATATGCAATTTATCACAATTCCATGACATAGTACTTTAATAATTACTCTAAATATTTGCAAAATATTTAACATGCAATAAACATCAAATAATTCAAGTAATTAAATTACGCTTAGAGCTAATTCAACGAGGAACAATCTCAATAAATGTCAAGCATAAGAAAATGCTCAAAACCTTAGCATGCAAAATATTCTAGCAATTAAACTTTGAAAATTTAAATACCATGAAGAACCATGAAATTCAAATGCTACAACACTTCACAATTCCAGAATTAAAATTAAATTTCTTAGGTAACCCAATCTAGATTTTTTTTTTGCTTTACTATAGTCAATCTTTAGAGATGATTTAAAAATTATTTAAATGTGTTTGACTATAGAGAATTTAAAAATTTTAATATCACAAAATTTTCCATTTAGATTTTGAAGTCCCAAAACCCCTAACACAAAGAAAACCCAAGAAGGAATTTTAGATTAAAAATTTAATTATTCCGTAGGCAAATTTTAATGTACTAAGTTTTATGAAACAAATTTAAAGTGGCAAATGATTAATCATGTTTTTTAATGTGACAAATGTAAAAAACTCAAAAGAGTTAAGGAATTCAAAGTCTAATGGGCCAAAGGCCACATAAAAATTTAACGTGAGAGCACAAAGTTCTCTTTTGATTTAATTCTTTTGAAATATCGAAGTCACAATAAAAAATGGAAATGAATTTTTAAATTTCTGTTTTTATCTTGAAAAAAAAATCAAAACAAAAAGGAAAGAAACTGAAATTCGACTTCTAAAAATGAAATCAAAGCCACAAAAAAATTTAAAATCAAACTTATAAAGGTTTCTTTAAAAAAAATCAAAACAAAAATAAAATGTGAAAAATAAAACTAAAAAAAATTGAATTTTGTTTGTTAAAAAAAAAGTAACCTTAAAAAGAAAATCAAACAAAGCCAATAATAAAGTTAAATTAAAAGAACTAAATGGAAAGAGAAAAGAAAAAAAGAAAAAAGGTAAATTCGAGGGTTTGTTTGCAGGCTGGAGGCGGCGACAAAGGACGAAGCTCGAGGGTAGAGGTAAGGATTGCAGGAGAATAGGGTCGCGAAGTAGATCAAGGAGGAAGGGACGAGTTGGAGGTAGTGTTGCCATTTGACAGAGCAATGAAGAGGGGAGCCATGACAGGGATATGGCAGCATGGGAGTGCAGGTTTGCCGGCAACGCGGGTTTGGAGATCGAAGGAAAAAAGGGCATCGAATGTGGAAGGAGAGTTTAACACGCAGAGGGACGAGAAGATGGGAGGATTTGACGGAGGGTGAGGAGATGCATGCAGGTTGGATGTTGACTTGTGGAAGGAAATGACAATCACGAGAGAGAAGGCTGCACAGGTAGAGGGTTTACAGAGAAAATCGCAATTTGCATAGAGGAGCAAAAACGCAGACAGAGGAGGCAACTAATTTCTTTTGTTTGTTTAAAAAGCTTCGGGGCAGCAAACAGTAGTCCAAAAACCCCAGAACAAACCCAAAAACTTTAAATTTCAAACCAATATATTTCTACTTTAAAGTTTGCTCCCAAAAAGACCTTAGATCTGAATTTGAAACCCTTGGACTGAAAGTAATTTTAAATAATGTCCCTGCAAAATGTTATGGAGGCTAGATATTGACCTCCAGGGTCTAGATCTGGCTTCAAATTGAATTTTTTCCTCAGATTTGCACCTGCAAAAACGAAAACAAAAACACCCAGCACCTAGATATACAAAAATAAATAAACCCCAGAAACCCAAGTTATAATTTTTTTCCAGATCTATAGAAAAAATTTTCAGATCTATGTACAAAGGTTGTAGATGTATCAGTTTTGAGGAGTATGAGTCCAACTCCACTCCCAGATCTGATAATCTAAGGCTCTCAATAGCCAAATCTATCAATTTTTCCACAAATATTAAAAAAAGATTTTGAAATTTTTAGAGAGGCACTAGCCCAAAAACACCTTGCAGAAAAATAATTTATTGTTAGATAAATCATGGAGCTTATATGAGGTAGGCTCTTCAAAAAATATATGCTAAGAGTTGGCCAGTCCAACCGAGGACTATCCACAAACGCTCAACAAAAACCATTGAGGTCTCCTGCACTAGATCAACCATCAAACCAAGTAGAGAAATATAACAACATTGAAATTCTGAAGAAATAGAGATTCCTGCTACTTCGATCAAAATTAAAAATGTTATCGTTGATCCACCAAACTGAATAAGATACATGTATTCAAATTATTTTAAGAGAGCTATTGATTGATAGTTTTCACATAATATTATGGAGGAATTAAAACAATGTTACCATAAATTCATGAAGGGGAACACAACCGCACGTTGAAACCCCAAGACTTCTGCCTTAAGTTAAAAAAAAAAAGTATACAAGAGAGCTTCAGAGCTTAATACATGATTCAAAGATTGGATAAAAAGACAAATTGACACTGACCTCTAATTTATAGGTAAAATCTCCAGTGGTTAGTTGGCTTGATCCTTGTCAAATCAATCTCAACAGTTCATAAAGATTTAATTAATCTTTAATTATCATCGTCAAAATTATTTAATTTTTGAGGAAAAATCGAATTGATCATTTAATTGATTTTTAATTAACTCAAAATTAATTATTTTGAGTTAGTTTCGTCAAAAATTTGACTTTGACTTAACCACCAAGGCCCAAGGGTCCAATTTTTTTTGATTTTCTCAATATTCCCTTCGCCGGGGACCTTCAAAAATTAATTTCTTTAAAACTCACGAATTCACCATTGGAGAATTTAATTTTACCTAAGACAAAATTAATTAAATTTCTGGCTTAGAGTTAATTTTAATTTTGCTAGAAAATTTAATTAATTGATTGATAAGGGGATTAGTAATTTTTTCCATCCCTTTAATTATGAGGAACCATGCACTAAACATTTTTTACAAGAAGATTTTACAATTTAATACATGAAGGGGGAACACCCGTTTGTTATAGACCCTCAACATTTACCCATTTATGCAACACAAAATATGATCTAGTAGACCAAGTAATCTGTAATAAAATAATCTAGCCAATTAGCTAGGATTATTCCCAAATTACTTTTACAAAGACTCGATAAAAAACACGAAGACTTACTTAATATCTTGACGACAAAATCCACCCTAGCTTTGGGGTGAGGTTGGAGGGAAAAACTCTGCCGATCATTTGTGTCTAGAGACAGATGAATTAGTGATACAAAAAACCTCCTAAGGTAAAAATCGTCATCAAAATACTATGCTTACGTAGATTGTTACATACATGATGGTCTTATTAAGATCATTTACATTATAACCATGCAGAATGGGTTGACATATTTACAAAACTGCCGACTAATGATGAAATATGAAAGGCGTGAACGCTCAAACATGATAGATCCCTTTTGCGGAAAAAGGGGTGTACTGCTATGGGGTCGTTGACACAAAGTGGTTAACACTTCCCATGTCACGAGCTCTTACCTCTAATGCTTCTATCACGATGCTTCTTTTTAATTTGATGCATCCTATCCATTTTACACTGCATCCTATCTATAACTTACAAGTGAAAGGTACCTTCTAGTGAAGAATATCATCTCAGTCATAGTAGGTTATTTTTGCTTCTTCCTTCTTATGCTTCTTTGTCTCAGGTTCTTTCACTTCCTTAGTAGAATAGTCTTCTTTCCTGTCCCTTTTACAATTCAGACAGTGTTTTCTGTAGTGCCCAAGATTTTGACAACCATAACATCTTTCCTTAGCCATGTTCTTCCTTTTCTTCTTTGTGATCTGAAAATGGGGCACTAATGGCTTCTTGTCAACTTACAAGAACCTCTCCCACTTCCAAAGCTTAAATCTTCCCAAGACCTTATGGTTAACCAATTGCAGAATTAAAAAGTGCTTGAAAATAGGTGTATGCTTATGTTTGCCTTTAACTGTTAAGTGCTTTAAGTTCATTTTCTTATGCTGATATTAAATACATATGACAGTAAATAATGCAGCAAATAAACAAATACACATAACAACAATATTAATATGGAGTTCACCCAAAACTTTTGGGGTACGTCTCCTTGAGCTCTAGTCAACTCGACTAGGCTCTCTGGGATTATGGCATAAGTTCTTTTACAAGCTCCACGCTCAACTCCATTGGATTACACAAAGACAATGGGCTTAGAACACCATCTTATCCCTAGCTCTGAAGCTCTCAGGGTTTCTGGCTCTGGCTCTGGCTCTCGGCTCTAGCTCTGGCTCTCGGCTCTAGCTCTTGGCTCTGGCTTTTGGCTCTAGCTCTGGCTCTCGGCTCTTGGCTCTGGCTATTGGCTCTAGCTCTTGGCTCTACGTGCCTCTGTAGTTCGCTCGACTTCCAAGCGACTCTCGGCAACCTTCCAGCGACCTTCAACAGTTGTGCTTTCTGGTTCACTCGACCTCCAAGTGACTCCAAAGCTCTCCGCACTCTCTCAGCCATTTTCTGCAATTGTGCGCTTTGTGCATTTGTAACACGTCGGTTACAGTCCTCCATCATGGAAAACCTGACTGTTCACCACAAGAATCCGTTTACAATGGAAAGGAATCATCGACGTGGGGAAACCCGATCGTTTTGCCTTCCTCTAGCCGTGACAACCAAATAATGGAAATACACAGGAAAACGCCTCATGGAAATACACAGGAAAACGCCTCATGGATCATTTAATCGGACTTCAAATATTATTGAATCGCCTCTATAAACCCATCGGGTCCGACCCTTATCGGTATATCGCTATCGCAAGTTGCATGGTGCATGTAACAACCCTTTGTATCAGGGATCCGTTGATCGTCCGATCTCCGATCACCCCGATCGAATCCTGACTGTTGATCTACGCACCCGATCCAACGGTCCACGCGCAATCGCACATCGGCCCATTGCTTGATCGCATGTCGCAACGGCTCGAGGGTATTCCCTTTGGTTATGTCGATCGCTGATCCACCGATCGCCGATATCGCACCTCGCGTATCGCATCGGCGGGATCTATGCCTCTGCTCCTCCGATCGTCGATCGCCCCGATCGCCGATTCAATCGCATATTGCTCTGCTTGGGGTCCCGATATTGGGTGCAGCCTACCTCCGACCCGATATATCGGAGATTACTGATCGGGGGTCCTTTCGCCCTTGCGTTAAGTCCTTCCCTTGGATTTTTCCGATGCGATTTCTTCAATGAGCCTTTTAGGCCATTTTCATAAGAATTTGCATCCTTTTTCAAAGGACAAAGGCAATCTTCTTTCTGCGATAACTTCATCATCCAAAGTCCATTTTAGCCCATTCAAGTTGCAGTAGATTCAAAATGAGAAGATCTATGCAATGAGACTATTTCCAAGAGTATCCTTGGACTTTCATTTTCCTTTGTGAGGAACACTTTAGACTTAGAAGTCTATCTTAGATCCATTTCGGATCACTTTGGAGTACCAAACTTTCCAAATTTTCCTTTTCGTCTTGACACTAATTGTTCCCTTCTATCTGATCTTTCGTCACTTTCCTTCTTCATCCTGTCTTAATTTGCCTTGCAGAGAAACCATAATTTGATGATTGGGATAACTTCTTCTTCCCTAGTATAAATGAGGCTACCTTGTTCATCAGTTAATGCGTTTAGAATAACGAAGATTATTTCGTTATCAAATACCATCTCTCCTAGATCCTGCAATTGACCCTTTATTCGAGATGCCTTTGAGAGGCATGATGATATCCCTTGATCCTTTGGCACCTTCAATTTATGAAGATCAAATCTAAGTGATATGATCTTTTCTAAGGTGCTTTTAGAGAAAATTTCTCCCAACTTATCATATATTTCTTTAGATGTCTCTAGCTCGGCTACATGGGAAATGAGTGGATCTTTGATAGATTCCTTAAGAATCTTTTGAGCCTTGAGATCCCTTTCAATGTATTCAAATAATGCTAGTTCTCAGGATGGCTTGGATACCTTTCCATGGACATGATCAATGACTTCATTTACTTCGAGGACAATGTCTATCCTTCTTTTCCATACAAGGAAGTTTGATATCCCAACCAACTTTTGGTTTTCCTTGAAACATGAAGTCATTTTTACTAGATTGGATTATAATAAGAAGGTACTTACTTGTGAGGATCAAATCTTCAACTTGATGATGAACTTGTTGCTTCTTACTTCAAATCTTTGGTGAGGGAGGACTACCTTCTATGAGATCTTTGCTTCAATGGAGAGAAGATTGTCTTTCGATCTAATCTTCCTTAGATTTGAAGAGCTTCTACTTCCTTGGTGAAGTATGAGTGATGATCTTCTGAAGTGCTTCTAGGGTTTCGATCTTTCTTTCGTGGTTCCTTCTTGAAGATAATTTCAAGACTCTTGCTTGGAGTATTTTTTGATCTAGGGTTTCAGATTGTTGAAGATATAGATCTCTTGCTTGGTGTTCTTTGACTTGCTTTGATCCTTCTTTGAAGTTGACTCTCGTGTGTTGCTTTGATCCTTCTTTGAAGATTGACTCTCGTGTGTCTACTTGCTTTAACTTCCCCTTCTTGTCTTCATCACCTAAGCTCTGATACCATGTTGAGAAATATAGGGCATTCAAAGTTAACAATTTCTCTGCTTGATAATTGCTTGTGATATACTTTTACTTCTTAACTTATAGTCTTCTCTTTGTTAGCTTATTAATGTGTTCTTCTCATCAAGAAAATTACGATTATGCACAATAAATGACAACTGACACAGTATGTAGGCTTCTCAGCGAGGGCCAAAACCTTTCATGTCTTAAGAAGAAAACCCGATCAAAATTCTTCTTCTAGATCTTCAATTGATAAGTACCAAGACCATGACACATATGCTTGACTCTAGTATCCTCTCAAGAACCTTGTCACTAACCTTGATGCTCTTGCCTCCTCCTTACCTCACCTTTCTTCTTGCTCTTGAACCGCTCACCTCGGCTTCTACTAGAGAAACTCGGTGTCTATCCTTCTTACTACTCCTCCACGACTTCCCCTAGAGAATATCGGTCTTTAGGTTTATGCTTCGACTTCCCAAAAGAATCCTTCTCTTGCTGCCCCAGAAGAAACCTCTCTACTTGCTCAGAAGAAACTTCACTATCCCAAAAGAAACTTCACATTGTCGAGAAGAAACTTTGCTGTCCTAGAAGAAAGGATTTTTCGTTGATCTAGAAGAAACCCTAACTTTGCATCACCTAGAAGAATCTTCTTTCTCTTCTTCGTACTTCTTTTTTCCTCCTTCGCAATTCTGCTTCTTCCCTTTCTTCACACTTCTTGTAGGTCGAGTTACTTGTCCAAGGTGTGTCTTCAAATGAGGCCGAGTTTGGCTATTTATACACTTCTTCATACGACCTTTAGGCTGACATGATTTCTGGAGTTACGCTGACTTCATCTAGATAGTTCTTCCGTCTTTGTGGGCCAACTTGAAGAGGATAGATGACAAGTTCTTGGAGGATACTTTACATAGACAAGATAGACACTTTTACAAAGTGTAACATGACTTCATTTACATGACAATGATTCTAGTATTTTATGACTAGATGACAAAAAAGTCCCAAAGGCTCTTAATGGGAGTCTTGACTCAAGAAAACAAAATCCCTTGCTTATGAAACCCATGAAGCAAGTCAATAATATTTTTATTTTTGTTATTTATATCTCATTACATAAAATCATAATTACATGTCATTATGAAGATCGAACCTAGTTACACTTTTCAACAGTCCCTAAAAACGATGATGAGGGGAAACTTGTTGGAACAACAAGTCCTAGGAGAATTAGGGGAAGGGAATTACTTCTTTTAGTAACTTGAATTAAGGATTATTTAACAAGTGTGATTATGAGATGATCAATGTATATGTTCACAAGATGAATTTCAATTAGATCAATAAGACAATAGTTAGATAAACAAATAAAGACCAATGCCTTGATACTAATGATCAATAAAGATGTAACACTTCCAAGAGATATTATTTCAAGTTACATGAGAAGTAATGCTGCAAGACAAATGATAGTATGGAAGATATTGAAATATGAGCAGAGAAATACAACTTGCGATATGAATGAAACTTGTACTTCAGAAATATGTCTCAATGAGATATAGCAATTACAGTCAACAAGAAAGTGGAAAGTTTACAAGTAAAGATATGCTCACAATTCAATAATATGGCAAAAGGGACGATATTAGAATGAATGCAAAACTAAACTATGTGAGATGCAAAGATTAAATCTAGTATGCAAATGAAGTGCAAATGTTAATGCAATGCTTCAATGAGATGCAATTAAAACAATATGCTTCAAATGGAATGCTTAGGATATATGAAGATGCCAATCCACTTATAATCGATATTACTTCAAGTTCAAAGTGAGATTAGTTCAAGGCAATAACCAAATGAAGCAACAAGAAATTACTCAATGAAACAAGAGATGACAATTAGAATTAGGTGTTGGAGAAACAACTCAAAATGCCTTTAAATAAAAGTGCTTTTAGGATTTTATTTATGTTAGACAATGAAACCAAGTAATATTTATGATGAAAGCACAATTAAAAGATGGAAAATGAGATTGCTAATCAAATAAGATTGAACACATAGAACATCTTATGACAACAATAAGCTAATAGTGAATTATTTATACCCAATATGTCATTTAATGAGCAGTAAACCTTTAGGACAATAGTAAGAAACACTTTAGGACAACAATAAACAAATGTTATGACAACAACAATGTGACAATGAAAACAATGAGCTTTTAATGCCATCTTTATGCCAAAAATTTACCGAAATTTTTTCAAACTTGCCCACATGAATTTTTAGAATTTTTCAGCCCGTTATGATTTGATTTCTAGAATTATATCAGATCTGATATACTTATTACAATTAACAAATAAAACATGAAATAGGCTTAATGATTGATGCCCAACTTAAGAAATTAATTCTTTAATGTATTAGACAACTTATGAATTGATTTTATGCTAACCCACATGAAATTTTTCCACTGTTATATTTCACACTTCAGAAACATAATTATTCATAAATAACAATCATCCAAAAATGTAGATCTAGGCCAAATTTTTGGTACCCATCAAACATAAGTGACTTATTAATGTATTTAGCAATTTTTTTAGTTAGTTTCAAACCACGTAGATGTGTTTTTCACCACTATTAGAAAGGTATATGATCGCTGTAGCAAACAGTGAGGAAAAAGAGGGTTTAGAGATCAAACCCTTAGGACCCGAGCCTTGAAGATCGCTTGCCCAAGTTGCCAAATGTTTTTCAATACTTGAAACACAATTTTTTATCAATTTTTCTACAAAAACCACCAATGATCAGCTTTAAAAAATTAAATATTTAGATCAGAAATGGAGCAAAGAGAATCTAGGGCCAATAAGAGCTAGCACTAGGCCTAATAGGGCTTGCGTTAGGCTGGGAGAAGGTAGATCTGGGATTAGGAGCCTCAAAACTTGAAACCCTTGTTCTGAAAAAATTATTTTGCTTCAGATCTTAAGATTTGTTGGAAAATTTGCAATGGCTGGCCCTGTGAAAATTTTGGAGGCTATATCTTACCCTCAAGAGCCTAGATTGAGCTCTGATCCAACTCTTTCCACTTGGTCTCACTTGCACAAATGAAAATAAGAAAACTTCAAAACCCCAATATATACAAAAATTAAAAAAAAAAATTCAAACCAAGAAAACCCCAACTGCAAAACCAAGATTAGAGAAATAAAATAATTTACAAGATTTATTTTACAAATATAATCAGATTTATACAAATAATATACATATCTATTAGAGCTGAGGAGTATGAGTCTAACTTCGCACCCAGATCAGTAGAATTAAGCTCTTCCTAGCCAGATTTATCAATTAAACACGATATTAAAGATAACTAATTTTAAATGAGGGACTAGCCAAAAACTGTGCAAGAGAAACTTCATTAGATAAGTCTCGGGATTTAATCAGGAAGGCTCTTTAGTTCTTATGCCTTCAGAGTTGGCTGGTCCAACCGAGGACTTCCCCTCACGCCCATGCTTTCTAATATAGAAGATCTTTGCACACTCAAGTCAAGTTGTCAGATCGATAGAGATATAAAATAACACTATAATCCTAAAAAATTAGAGATACCTACTAATTTAATTGAATTAAAATACTATCTTAGATCCAATAACCTAAGCAAAATACCTGTGCAATAGATTATTGCCAAATGCTAAAAATCAACTTCTAAATATGCTTGAATAGAGCATTAAGAACAATATTACCATAAGTAGGACAATAACACCATCATTAATGAAAACCCCAAAGACTTTGCATTATTATTATTTAGAAAAAAGTTACAAAAAAACTTCAAGAGCTAGTACACGATTCAATGATCGGATCCTTTGTGAGACAAATGACTTCTAATTTATAGATAAATTCTCCAAATGTCTAGTTGGCTTGATCCCCGTCAAAGTAATCGCCACTGTTGATAAAGATTTGATTATCTTTTAATGTCCATCGTCGAAATATTTAATTTTTGAGGAATTTTCGAATTTCTCTTTTAATTCATTTTTAATTTTCTCAAAAAATTGACTTTGACTTAACTACCAAGGCTCAAGGGTCCAAAATTTCTTGAAATTTTCAATATTCCCTTGGTGGGGGACCTCCAAAAATTAATTTTTCTAGAACCCACGAATTTTTTATTTTGAAGAATTTATTTTTTCTACGACTTAATTTTAACTCTAATTAATCAAATTTATGGCTTGAGATTTTTAATATATTTCTGCTAGAAAATTTAATTTATTGACACATGAGGGGATTAATAATTTTTTCCAACTCTGATATTTTAGCACCTAGCTAAAATATTGTTTACATCAGTGTTGTGAAAAGCGCGATCTAATCGCCCTTTTTTCAAAAAATCGCGATTTTTTCCCCACACCGCGTAAATCGTGCGTTTTAAAGGAAAAAATCGCGGGAAATTTGTTTTTGGCGTTTTTTTCGAAAAAAGCGCAATTTTTTGAAAAAATCGCGCTTTTTTCGAAAAAAGCGCGATTTTTACCCAAAAAATCGTGGGGTCGGGCGGCAGCAGGTTTTTAAAGGGAAAAATGAAATTTCATTTGCCCATTTGGATAGCGCGCGGCGGAGGAAGAGCTTCTCAGCTGGGAGAGAGGGTTTGGAGGGCGATTTTGCCGATTCAAGGGTCTACGCTCACTATTTCGAGAGGAGATCGCCATTTTCACTGTAGAAACGGTATGTAGGTTGATTTTTTTTAGTTTTCATTGTTTCAAAACAATATTTTTCTATGTTTTTAATTTTTTTTTGTTGAAAAACTTCATATGGGCACCATTTTTTTTTTGTTTTCATTGTTTTTAAAAATTGTTTGTATTTCTTCATTGATTTGGGATGGGTAGCTTGGTATGGCTATGGGAACAATTTTTTCTTTTTTGTTTTCATGTTTTTTAAACATTGTTTATGTTTTTTCATTGTTTTTGGCATTTGCTTGCCATTTGGTTGGGTAACTTGGGTTTGGAACTTTGGATTCTATCATTCTAGATATTTGTAACTTGTAGTTTTGTAAATGGCAAATGCTAAATTGTAATCCTAAATTCATATTTCCTAATCCTTATTGATTTTAATTTTTTTCCCATAGGTTTGCAACTTCAAAGTTAAAAAACAAACATGCCAAGGAAATTGGATCCTTTCTGGGATTATGGTGAGCCTACAACTCCGAATGATAGACAAAACTTGACTTGCAAGTTGTGTGGAAAGGAAATACACGGGGGTTGTATAGGTTGAAGTATCACCTTGCACAAATCCCTGGACATGATGTGGGGCCTTGTGGAAATACAAGTCCTGAACTTATCCTAAAAGCCACGAGAGCACTGGGAGAATTAGAGCAGACTAGAGAGGCCAAAGAAGAAATGAAAAGGCAACTAAGAAGGTCAGCTGAAGGAAGTGGCGCTGGTTCTACTGCAGCATCAATCAATCCGATAGCTGCATCATCATTTTTTGTTCCTCGAACCACACCTGGTTCACAGCCATCTATTGGTTCAATGCTAAAAAGAAACGAGAAAGAAGAAGCTGACAACTTGCTAGCAAAATTTCTCCTCTGGAGTGATATTCCTTTCAGCATCGTAAGGAATAATCCTTTTTTCCAACTTGCTGTTGATGCTATTGCCAGTGTTGGCCCGGGGTACAAAATCCCTTCTTATCATGATTTCAGAGGCCGGATTCTTCAAAATCAAAAGCGTGACTGCACCCAAAGATTGGAGGATTTTAGGGCATCATGGGCAAAAACAGGATGCACTGTTATGTTCGATGGTTGGACTGACCAAAAGGGGAGAAGCCTTTTAAACTTCTTGGTTAGTTGTCCCCAGGGGACTATGTTTATGAAATCTGTTGATGCATCTCACCAAATCAAAGATGCAAAACTTTATGTGATTTGTTGGATGCGTTTATTTTGGAGGTGGGTGAAGAGCATGTTGTCCAAGTCATCACGGACAATGCTGCAAATTATGTTGCTGCTGGTAGGATGCTTATGGACAGGGATCCTACTTTATTTTGGACACCTTGTGCTGCCCATTGTATTGATTTGATGTTAGAGGACATAGGGAAAATTCCCTTTGTCAAAGATATTGTTGACTCATCAAGAAGTATTACAAAATTTATATACAATCATACATCTGTCCTTAGCTTGATGAGAAGATACATCAACAACAAAGAGTTGGTGCGCCCCGCCATTACACGGTTTGCCACCAGTTTCATATCTCTTCAATCCCTCTTGAATTCTATGTGGGATGT
>APFE031100709.1:0-19408 GCA_000404065.3 Pinus taeda
ACACCGGTTTGTGACGCTCTTCCCATTGTTCCGAGCATCCAACCGTTGAATTCTCGAGCTCCAAAGGACGAATTCTACGAATTTTCTTGGAACCCTGTTTGGGAGCCCTCTGAAGAGGATTTCCCCGCCACTCCTGTCGGTGTCCCATCTCCGATGGCTTCTTCTGATATGGGCGACACATCTCCTGTGTCGAGTGGGCTATCCGTCATGTCGAGTATTGATACTCCCATTTCGGCTACATCCCCAATCATCTCTACGCCCTACGCCGTTACACCTTTGGGTATCACGGTGCCGGCGCGCTATAGATCTTTGAGGGATGCTATGAACTCTGCAGCTTCCTCTTCTGTGTGGGATCAAAACATTGTCCCTACCACAGGACCGTTTGTTTCCCAAGTTCACCATACTGCTGTTACAACAGTCCCAACCAATCCGACCATCTTTGTCGCGTCGTCGACTCCAGTTGTTAGTGCCGTTACAGCATCATCTGTTGTCACTTCTGCTGCAGGCCCATCTCGAGGTCCGGCACAAAGTGGTCAATCGACACATACTACTAGAGTTGTGCACCCCGCAAGTGGTTCTCCTCCTGCTTCCGATCATATGACGGCAGAGGAGGCATATTTTTAGTACTTGCGTAATGTCCAAAGCCCAGATGGGCAAGGCCCGTATTATGATCCTGAGAATCATTACTTGTATGCCTCCTTGCTTGAAGAGCCTTATGTTGAAGCTTCCGTTCCATTGAACATGGCTTGGGGTACCACCGAGTATGGTGGTGGCCAGTACCATCAGAATCAAGGACAGCAAGGACCACCCTACCAGGGTCAACAGCCTTACTCGCAGCCTAATCATGGACAGCAGTATTCTGGCCACAATTACCCAGGTCAACAGGGAGGCCCACAAGGACAACCCAATCAGGGACAACCTTTGGTCTCTAGTGGTCCATCTTTTACATATCTTGGGCAACCTTCTGGAAACCCGGGACAACCCAATGCTCAACAAGGACAACCCGGTACCCAACAAGGCTACCCTTCAGGGCAACCTTATGGGAACCAGGGACAACCTTATGGTCAGCAAGGTCAACCCGGAAACTAGCAAGGCAACCCTTCTAGGCAAGGGGGCCAGCCTTACGTACAGCAAGGCCAGCCTACCACTTAGCAACCATCTGGTCAACAAGGACAATCCTCGATTGCATAAGGGCAGCCCCTCGCTTAGCAAGCTCGACCTTCTGGGCGAACGAGGCCGTCTCAGATCCGACCAGGACAACCTTCCAGCCAGACGGCCCAGCATGCAGGCGGGTACCAATCCCGGCCTCCTTATTCAGGTGGGTATCAATCTCAGCATCCGTATTCAGGTGGGTATCAATCCTAGCCTTTGTATTCAGGTGGGTATCAATCCCAACCTCCTTACTCGGGCAGGTATCAATCCCAACCTCCTTACTCGGGCGGGTATCAATCCCAGCCTCCTTATTCAGGTGGGTATCAATCCCAGCCTCCTTATTCAGGTGGGTATCAGGCCCAGCCACCCTTATTGGGTGGGTCCATCCCAGACCCAGCATTCAGGTGGGTATCAATCCCAACCTGGTCATCAAATGCCGCCTGGTTCCCAGGCTCAGTATGGATACCAGCAACCCCAGGGGAAAAATCAATATACCCCGTATCAAAATTACTAACAGCTGCAGGGTAATCCTTATCAAAATTATCAACAACCTGCTGGCCAGTATGGTAACCAATGGGGTGCTGGGGGGCAAAACCAGCAACCCGGTTCTGGAAACAACCCTTACAGACAAAATCCTTCTGGACAAGACCCTTTTGGACCTGGTCCATCGGGACAAGGACAATGGGGGCAACCAGCAACTGGATGGAATTCTCGCTCTACCTCGTATCCGGGACAAATGTCCTTTAATCCGCAGCTACCATTTCTAGCAACGTTGGAACTGCCTGATGTGTCGAAGTTAACCAATGATCCCATTCTACACAATCCACAATGGCCACCAGTTCCAACCAAGATACCCAATGACTGTCCCAAATTTGACGGGAAAGTCGGGGAGGACCCTCAAGCTCATGTGATGACGTATCACTTATGGTGTTCATCCAATTCATGGCTCGATGATTCGATTCGGCTTCGTTCGACAACTAAATGGTATATTGAATTGACCCGTGCGTCATTTCAAGATTTCAATTCGTTGGCCATGGCATTCCTTACTCACTTTCAGTTACCCATTCGGTACGAGACAGGGACTCACCTCCTTACGTCTCTTAAGCAAGATACTGCTACACATATCTCCGATCATATTCATGAATGGAGAAGGCGTCATAGGTTGATCAAGTTCTAGATTCCTTATCAACTCCTCACCGACTGGTTCATGACTTCCTTTGTCCCCAAGATTGCACGGGACATTGCTATGGGAGCATGTGTAACTGAAGAGCAAGCGATCGCGCGCGCTCAGTACCTAGACTTAGTTTACTCTCAGTCTGGTACCTTGTATGAGTACTTTCCGGACGCCCTGAGGCCTGGTACATCCAAGGCTCCGCCTAAACCATCTGTCGATGGAATCATTGGCTCTGTGAACCAGGCCTCTAAAAAATCATCGAACCCTGGGAAGCAAAAGTCAAGTGCATCCAACGAAAACACTTCTCAGGGTGGTTTAAATTCTGGTAACACTTCCGAGGTCAATGCCGTCCAGTCCACCACGGCGAGCAAGGCCTCGAAAGGAAAGAAAAAGGAAAAGGGGAAAGGGAAAAATAAATCTGAGCAACCCAAACAGGAATCCTCTAAACCTCCAGCCGAGGAAGGAGCTAAGCGCAAACCCAAGTATCCTTGCCTCATTTGTCAGGAGGATCACTACACTAAGGACTGCCCTAGGCGGTCCGAAGTTAGTCATTTGTTGAAAGGTGCTCCTGGGGTCCCTGTGGTTCTTAAAGAACCCTTTCCCTCTTAGAAAACTCAAATGGTGGCTGATCCCTCTTCTTCTCCCTTCGGTTCCCAGGTCTTCATGGCTGGAACTATTCCTGTTCATGTAACAACTCAGGCGAAGGAGTGTCCGTTGTCCGCCGAGAAGGAGCCAGAGGTTCCCTCAAGTTCTCCTTCATCCAGCTCTCGTCCCCTCCATATCGAGAGACCGAGTACTGAGACGACAATCCGACCCCCTCCCAAAGGGGTACTCATAAGATCTTCTTATAATCTGAATGCTCATGCTGCCCAGCACTATAGCATCGTAGAGGACTTAGCGCAGGCTCCATCGGCTATGTCCACCTAGGACTTAGGCATGATAGTTCCACTCCATACTATCCTCAGGCAAACGGTCAAGTGGAAGCCATGAACAAGGTCTTGGTCACGATGCTTCAAAGAAATGTTGGCATGCACAAGTCTAGTTGGCATTTGATGTTGTTCTCCGCTTTGTGGGCCTACCAGACCTCCGTAAAGGACGCCACTGGTTTCACCCCTTTTCAGTTAGTATATGGACTGGAGGCAACCCTTCCCATTGAGTGTGAGATTCCTTCACTCAAATTAGCCGTCGAGTTACTCCTCGATACTACTCCTGTAGAAGAGCGGCTTCTTTACTTGGAATGACTGGATGAGACACGTCGTCTAGCCTCCCTAGCTATCGAAGCTCAAAAGAAGCGAGCGAAAACTCACTTCGACAACACTGTTAATCCCTGCTCTTTCATCGAGGGAGATCTAGTACTGCTCTACGATCAAGCTAACGATAAGCTGGGGGCAGGAAAACTCGAGCCAATGTGGCATGGGCCCTATATTGTGAAAAGGGTTTTACAAAAAGGTGCCTATGAGCTGATAGATTATGAAGGCAATCCCCTGGACAGGCCCCGCAATGGGCTGTATCTCAAGAAATATTATGCCTGAGTCTAAGCGCTCTCTCTTTTATTTTTTACATGCATATGCTTTTTAACAGTATGTTGTGTGTGTGCGTGTTTATTTAATTTTTATCTCAGTATGCCGGCGTGATCGCCACTTATTGTGTCTTTTGCTTCTTGAACAGATGTCTGGATCACCTTACGTTGGTTTCACTGATGGTGCTTCCCGCAGTACTCGCAATCTGTCATTTGTGGCATGGGTGATCTACGATCCTCATGGTGAGTTAGTAGATATTCAAGGAGTGTGTCTGGGTTGTACAACGAACAATGTGGCTGAATATAGTGTTGTAATTGAATTATTAGCCGAGGCGATTAACCTTGGAATTCGCTCATTGGTTGTAAACTTAGATTCGCAGCATGTAGTCCACCAGCTCAACGGACGATATTCCGTCAGAGATCATCGTATTTTAAGGTTGTATTTACATGTTAAGTTATTGGAAAGAGATTTTGATTACATTACTTATCGTCACATTCCAAGGAGACTTAATGCAGTAACCGATGCATTGGCTAATTATGTATTGGACAGGCATTTGCACAATATGTAAATCAACAAATCACGGGAAGCATAAGATACAATAAAAACACCATGTATATGTATATATATATCGTGTGGCGCACTGAGGCACTCAAAAAATAGAATGTACATGTCTAGATAGAGTTTGTGTTCCTAGTACATCTGAGACACATGTCTCTCAAAAAATATATATACGCAGAAAATAAAGTCTAGAAGCCTAAGCACGGTGGTGCTCGTGATAATACATCACCGCCCACACCAATTGTCTCAGCAGACGGTGGACACGGGTCGGCACCCATACTCTATGCCTCTGGTAAGCAAGAGGAACATATGCCAGTCTGGCATAAGCAGGAATCCCTTGGGCAAGCCCCTCGAGATTATGAATCAACTCCTCCCCCACTGCCGGTGGGTCGGCTGCGGGTTGGCCTCTTCGCGCTGTAGGGGATAGTCCGGCTGGTCGCTCTGGACCCACATCTGTGTACATATATAATCATTATTAGAACAGGCATGTATCGAAAAAGACAAAAAAAATAGAAAACATCAAAACCGAGGAGTGCATACCTAGCTCCTCCTCCCATTCCTCCCCCTCTAGTAGTGGAAGGTCTGGGTCCCCCATGAAACTGGTCCCTGCATAAGGCCAATCCTAGATCACGATGAACTGCCGTCAGAGCCATATGAAGAATTCAAGATGCCAAGACATCTCCTGGCCTCCTCCTCCCCTAGGCATCAGTGCTGCCCAGCGAGCCATTCTAGGCTCTTGTGGCAATGGGTCTGCCACCACAGCTCTCTGGATCTGGAATAGTGGTATTCGTTCCAGGAAGAATGATACCACGATGGAGCCGTATGCAAACTGTTTCATCTCAGCTTGCTTGCAATTGGTGAGTTGCCTTTTAATTTTAGTAGTCACCGCGGCAGCCCAGTTAAAAACGGTCAGACTAAGGCATTCAGTCGCTAGGATCAGGTGGTTCTTACTGGCCTCATGGGGCGCTTGTACCCTAGTTGCGCATGTGATGGTGAAAAGGATGGCTTTCAGTGTCAAATCCCGGATGGTGGTGATCAACACCTTTGCACTCTACTGCCCGAATTGTGCTTCGGGGCACACTCGAGCTTTCACTTCACCAACCTTCTCCCCAGAAGGTCTACTACCCGTCAAGATAGGAACCGCCCCTCTCCGCGACAATCTTGTAATGAAATACATGTTGGAGACCTCGAGCTCCAAGGTATGATTTCGCAGATGAAACACTTGGTCGTCTACGTCCCAAGCATCAATGATGAATTGTAGCAACTCAGGTTGCACCCACATGGATGATGTAAGGAAGAATTTCTTAAGGCCGCAGTCCCTTAGGGCGTCCATGCCCCCTTCATCCTCAATGGCTAAGGCATCAATAATGTCATGTTCTCTCTCTTTCCATACTACCACCATTTTAACTTGTTTCCTGCACCCACAAGGACAAAATTGCCTTCATTAGAGCATTAGACAAATGCTAATCCAGGAAAAATTCATTTTAAACGGGCAAAAACATGGGAAAAATTGGGTCGCGCGGTTAGTGCGACTGTTCTTAAAACAGTCGCACTAATGGCGCGGCTCCTTTGGGTTTTTTATCCCATTAGCGCGAGTCCGCGTTGGATACCCGCGCCAATGGGGCGAAGCCCTAATTTTGCAATTCCCCCTTTGCTGGGGCCCAATCAGAACCTAAATGAATTAAAAATGGTATGAAAATGGAGCTAAGGGAAGCGCTTCTTACTTGGAACTAACGAGGTCGCAAATGGTTGCCTGGATTGATCGCAATCGCCGCCTGACTCTTTTCACTCTTCAAGAGGTAAAATGGTAAAAGTAATTTTAATTTTACATTTTCACCCTATTTATAAGCTTTTTAACTCATTTTTGGTTTAAAAAGGTTATTTTTTAGTATTTTAATGTACTTTTGGTCGAAAATGGGTTTTACTTTTGCTTCTTGTGTAGCAACAGGTCTCTTGCACAGCTTCGACGGTGAAACGAGTTGTATTTTATACTTTTTCGGACTCGGTAAATACACGAACATATATAATCTTTATTAGAACAGGCATGTATCAAAAAAGACAAAAAAATAGAAAACATCAAAACCGAGGAGTGCATACCTAGCTCCTCCTCCCATTCCTCCCCCTCTGGTAGTGGAAGATCTGGGTCTCCTATGAAACTGGTCCTTGCATACGGCCAATCCTGGATCACAATGAACTATCGTCGGAGCCATATGAAGAACTCAGGATGCCAAGACATCTCCTGGCCTCCTCCTCCCCTAGGCATCAGTGTTGCCTAGCGAGCCATTCTAGGCTCTTGTGGCAATGGGTCTACCACCACAGCTCTCTGGATCTGGAACAGTGGTATTCGTTCCAGGAAGAATGATACCATGATGGAGCTATATGCAAACTGTTTCGTCTCAGCTCGCTTGCAATTGGTGAGTTTCCTTTTAATGTTAGTAGTCACCGCGGCAGCCCAGTTAAAAACGGTCGGACTAAGGCATTCAGTCGCTAGGATCAGGTGGTTCTTACTGGCCTCATGGGGTGCTTGTACCCCAGCTGCGCGTGTGATGGTGAAAAGAATGGCTTTCAGTGTCAAATCCCGGATGGTGGTGATCAACACCTTTGCACTCTGCTGCCCGAATTGTGCTTTGGGGCACACTCGAGCTTTCACTTCACCAACCTTCTCCCTAGAAGGTCTACTGCCCATCAAGATAGGAACCGCCCCTCTCCGCGAAAATCCTGTAATGAAATCCACGTCGGAGACCTCGAGCTCCAAGGTCTGATTTCGCAGACGAAACACTTGGTCGTCTACGTCCCAAGCATCAATGATGAATTGCAGCAACTCAGGTTGCACCCGCATGGATGATGTAAGGAAGAATTTCTTAAGGCCGCAGTCCCTTAGGGCGTCCATGCACCCTTCATCCTCAATGGCTAAGGCATCAATAATGTCATGTTCTCGCTCTTTCCATACTACCACCATTTTGACCTGTTTTCTGCACACACAAGGACAAAATTGCCTTCATTAGAACATTAGACAAATGCTAATCCAGGAAAAATTCATTTTAAACGGGCAAAAACATGGGAAAAATTGGGTCGCACAGTTAGGGCGACTGTTCTTAAAATAGTCGCGCTAATGGTGCGGCTCCTTTGGGTTTTTTACCCCATTAGCGCGGGTCCGCGCTGGATACCCGCACCAATGGGGCAAAGCCCTAATTTTGCAATTCCCCCTTTGCTAGGGCCCAATCAGGAACTAAATGAATTAAAAATGGTATGAAAATGGAGCTAAGGGAAGCGCCTCTTACCTGGAACTGACGAGGTCGCGAATGGTTGCCTGGATTGATCGCAATCGCCGCCTGAAGTTTGCCTCCCAAAAGGACTCTTTTCACTCTTCAAGAGGTAAAATGGTAAAAGTAATTTTAATTTTACATTTTCACCCTATTTATAAGCTTTTTAACTCATTTTTGGTTTAAAAAGGTTAATTTTGAGTATTTTAATGTACTTTTGGTCGAAAATGGGTTTTACGTTTGCTTCTTGTGCAGTAACAGGTCTCTTGCACAGCTTCGACGGTGAAACGAGTTGTATTTTATACTTTTTCGGACTCGGTAAATACACGAAAAAGTCATTATGGAGTCATCTTTTAGCTCTTTTCTGACTCGCTAAACGTGAAAAGATTGTCGAGTTATTCCTCTTGACTCGTTAAAAGTAAATAGGAGGCGGTCGTTTTTAAACTCTTTTTCCCGACTGTATAAAACATGAAAAGATTGTCGGACCCTTGTTGTTTCAGGATCGTTAATGGAAACGAAACGATGTGATATCAATTGCTTTTTTACTTTTTCAGATCAATGTCACTACTTACGAAAAGTACTCCTTGGTCGTAATGATCGGACGGTTCTTTCGAGCATAGTTTTATACTTTTTCGGGCTCGAGAGACACAACTTTACGAAAAAGGACACCCCTGGAGTTTTCTTTTTGCTGTCTTTTCAAACTCTCTAAACATGAAAAGATGCTGAGTTCTTCCTTTGTCAGACTCGTTAAAACTTAAATGACATCGGATTCAGTCGAAATGACGCCCTTCAAGCATATGCTATCCCCGTCAAGCTTGTCATCCAAAAATAACCGGGGTACTCGCCAGAAATGGTGGGGGAAATAAAGGAATCATAATCGTCGTCATCGGCAGTATGTCTCTTTTGAACATGGCGCTGTTTGCATTCGTGTCTGGGTGGGGACATCTCATCTTGTTTCACATTTGCCTCCATGGGTTTGGGTTATCCTATTTGATCGTTCATCTGCTCATCGTCTTGCCATCATGACCCCTGATCATTTGACCTCAAATACTGCCAAATCCGTTGTTGTGCCGCTGATATGTTCAAGAGAAGTTGACCTCTGCAAGAATACTCAACCTCCCTCCGATATCTCACACAAAACATATTGCCTCTTTCCGTCTCGTGTCGATGATGTGGGAATCATTATGGCCCACCTTCGACGAAGATCACTTCCTGTCAACTTCAGCTCAGTATCCAGGAAAGTGACCTAGAGACTCCCTTCAGGTACCTTGGAGCCTGCATGCCTCAATGGCAGGTTCTTCGTGTTCGACGCGAGGTTTTCATCATTGGCCTCCGATCGGATGATGCTACGGGTGTTTGACACTGGCTCATTTATTCGCACGTCGTGGATTGTACCTATAGTACCTTGAGGACCATCATCATTATTGGTGGCACCTCTCACGTCTGTTAACAGCTTTCATCATTGGCTGGTAATCAGACAATGTTCATGCATGTTCGACTTCGACTCCCATATTCACATGCTTGAAATTGTACTGTGTTCGGGTCGAGTTGGAGCGCAAGACCCCGGATTGCGGCTATTAGAATCCGAGTTGCGTTTTGTGGATTATTGTAATCATTACATGACTCATTTATTGGATGGCTGCGACCATACTTGAGTCCATTTATCGATCCTCATCGGATGGCTGCATCCATACCTGGGATCCAGTTATATATACTCTGTTACGGATGGCTGCGCCCATACCACATATATATCATGTACTTGAGATATCAGTTGTACTTCTTTTCGCAGATTCTCTGGCGGCAGTGTTTCAGTCACACATGTTCTTGTAAATCACTTCACCCCTCTCTCTCTTGGGCCTCATGCTTTAGGGGGTATCTGTTACACAGTAATTTGTCACCGTTTGTCGCCATCCCTGTTACCCCTCTCCGCCATCTTAGAGGACCCATTCCGGGACTTGTGAGAAGTGACAAGACTTGAAACCACTTGCCTTATTTACCTCTAAACATGAGCTCCATATGCCCTTAAGACATCTCCTGCTCATTGCCCCTAAAAATAGCCCTTTTTGCATTAGCGCTAGTTCCCTGTGTTATGCCCGCGCCAATGGGGAAAATCCTAAAGAAAGGGCGCGCCATTGGCGCTCTGTCTCAGAGTCGCAATCGCGCCAACCAGTTTGGGCAAAATTCTTAACCACTCAAACCTCCGAAGTTTCTACCCACCTCATTCACCAAACTGATTCCAAGTTGAGTGAGGATGGTTTGGCTTCGAATCTCCTTGGATGGAAAGTTGTTTGCCACCATTCCATGGAAGTTTCCAGTGATGAGCCAAATCCATGATTGTGGGGATTCAACCTTATCTCTTCCTCTCCTCTATAAAAGCTTGTTCCAATGGCTTGAAAAAAGCAGTTCTGGTTCTAATGCTTTGACTCTTGGGCAACTGGGCTGAAAGGAACAATCAAAAGGCTGGAGTTGCAAGAAGCCTTCTTCGTATCCAACAAGGCTTTCCCTAAGTAAGAGCTTTGTCACTAGAGAGAGAGCTTGTCCCTCACCCCTTCAAGCTTTTGCAAGACTTGTGTAGCTGAGCACCCAGCCAAAGGAGGACTTGACGTCAGGACGTTGATTGTATTCTCCTTTGTTGAATATTAATAAATAGATGACTATCATTATGGTTCCATTCTCGTTGTACTTGTAATGGTTGATGTTGAATTATGTCCTTCCTGACTGATGTATAATTGCATATATTACATTTCATGCTTGGGTTTGTGTTTGTTCTCTTTGTGTGCAGGTGTCCATTCACGTGGATAGTGGAGGATCGTAACCGGCCAAGGCAAAGGAACGCGAGTGCCATCTCTCCTACGAACTAAAGCATTGGATCTCAAGTAGGTCTTCATCACCCACTCTTTATTTGCAATTAGGAACTTGCGTGATAGCATTGTTTGATTGTTGCTAGACCCGTTCTGGGCCAGTAGGGATCGCCTCTATCCGTAGAGGGGATTTACCTCTCCAACAGATATAGTCGAGTATTCCTTTACTAGTATGTTTTCCTGTTTTGAACTTATGTTTACTTTGTTTTCCAAACAGACAATGCTTACAGAAATATAACTTTCCAAACTTCAGATTTGGAAGTAACTTGCGATTAGTCAAAAATTTTAACACTCTTTCACTCATATGCTCCAACCTTTGATGCCACAAGTGGATGGAACTACTGTCATGTTCAGACACCGTAGACACATGATTTGACCCTGTACTTCCTTCTTACTGAAATAGATTTCCTACTTTCTTAGCTTTCATAACTAGTAAAATACCTTTGTAAATTTTCATTACTCCACCTTGAATTACAGTTTTATATCCATTTGAATCAAGTGCTCCTAATGAAATCAAATTTTTCCTTAAATCTGGTACATGTCTCACATCAGTTAATATTTTAGTTGTCCCATCAAACATTTGCAGTTGTATACTCCCAATCCCCACAATATTACATGTTACATCATTACCCATGTACACAACTCCATCATTAATTGATTTATATGTCTTAAACCATTCTTTATGAATACACATGTGGTTTGATGCACCAGAATCTAACAACCAATGTTGACCATGATTTGACATATTAACTAATAATACTTCATCATTCATACCTAAACCAGATGCGGAACCTGTATCTGTCGTATTTGCCTCCTTTTTCTCTGTCAAAGAATCTTCCTTAGAAGTTTGTTGCTGTCGCTTCCAGCAGTCCTTCTTCAAATGCCCCGATTTTCCACAAAACCAACACTTTACCTTACTCTTCCTCCCTTTCGACTTTGAACGAGAGTCGCTCGGCCTACTGGAGCGTCTTTCTTTTGAACGCCCTCTAACCATCATAGCTTCTGATGTAGAGGTTTCTGCGACCTTCTCCTTGTTTCTTCCGATAATAAAGATGCAACTACATCATCAAACTCAATAGTTTCTGATGAACTAAAGACTTATAGAAGTAACAAAATGATCCATGACTCGGCAACGAGCCACAATAAAGTAATAGCTTTAATCCTCGGAATGGAATTTTTACTTCTATATTTGTGAAAATGAAACGAGAAGAGTTTATAAGAAGCATTAATATGATCACAATTGATGTACCTTCCTTCATTCGAATGTACAACTTGTCGCTTCCAGAGAATCCTATTGGTTAAAGGAATTTGTTCATGGTAGCAGTTTCTCCAGTTTCGTCCACAAACCAGCACGGCTGTTGTCTCCAGACACGATAATTACAAGAACATCATCTCCAACACAGTCCCGAATAGCACTATTGCTCCTTTCATACTCTCGGCCCCTATTATCGTGATGTTTGTTAAGGCTGTTTGGGATTATTCCCAACAACGCTTTGCCAACATGTTGGACAAGCAATTGTACATCTCACCTATCCAGAATCTCGAAATTATTTTTTCCATTAAACTTCTCGATTTCAAACCGGGCACTCTGAGTTTTCGCCATCTTGTATCAACCAAAAAACCAATCTCCAATTCCAACTAGTTAATCAATTAAATAAATATTTAATACACAATGCCTTTTCCTTCTACTGTACTGCCTTTACTTTATCCAAAAAATTGCTTTATTGTACCAAACTGCAAATATAAAATAAAAAACAAAAAAAAAACAATTACAGATTTACCATATACCACGTCAATCGCAAAAATATATTCGACCTGGGTTCTGGCATAACACGCAGGTCCACCGTTTAACGTTGTCACTTAAGCCTCCCACGCAGCAGTTGTAGGTCACGTGGAGTGTATTGGACATACGCAGGCACATATATTATAATTCTTCACGCTGTTTTCAACGCTCAGCCATGTTACATGCTTGTTATAACTCAACCATGCGCCAACAGCCACCACGCAGGTCCATCCACGCAGCAATCGTTCGGTTCTGAAACAAACGCACAAGGTCTATGCGATGGCCTTCATACGCACAATCGCTATGTGCAGTCATATGCAAGCAATAAACAATTCCAAACCGGTTGATCACCAACGCAGGCAATCCACAGTAACTCATTACCGCTGCGCACTCCTCCAACTTGCTCTGATACCACTTGTTACAGTAACAATGCGCAGCAGAATAGAAAACAATCAAACACAACATTAAAACCATACACAAAAGACACAGTCATTTAACGTGGTTCACCTAACCAATCTTGGCTACGTCCACCAAACAGAGGCATCAGCAATCTTATTATTAATCAGGAGATTGCAAAACAATTTCTTCCTCACACTCACAAACTCTCATCCAATATCTGTACGGGCATATATTTTATAGACAAGAGAATCTAACTGACTCATAAATCCACTCATAACAAATATAGAATACATTAACTCTTTCCCAACTAACTGGAGCTAATATAGCAACAAATCCTATTGTTGTCACACACTTGAGATTTTTGCCTAATTTATGAAAACAGAAAATCTCAACAGTTACAATTTTTTAACTTTTCATTTGAAGCATTTACCTCAGATAATATTTGCAATTTCTAATGACGGAATAGTTACACAGGAAACTATAACCAAAACAGTGGAAAAATAAAATGTCTAGGCAGGGTTCACGCAGACTTTTTCTTTTCTTATTACAGTCTCTCAAAATTGTGAAACAACATCAACAATTTACCATGAAGATGCGTTGAACTGAGATGTATTTATTTAATAATTATGTTGAAGATAATGGTTACTATGTAAAATTAGGAGAGTCAGTAGATAAAATGTGAACAAAATTGAAAAGAAGGAGATGTAGCTCACAGGTGTGGCCTGCGCCTGAAGACTACACTCAAAACAGAGAGATCACTCTCGTACACTCTATTACTCATCAATGAAAGATTACATTATTAAATACAACTTTAGAAATCAGGAAGTTGCAACCAAACTCCTAAACTCTAGGAACAAATCTTAAACTAAGGAGATATGTTACAACTATGTAACCATTTCTCCATTAATACAAAATAATATTAATTATTTTCAACTCCCCCCCTTAATGGAGAAAGGGTTGTCCTGGACTCCTAACATCCCTCTAAACAATTCAAACTTCACAATTGCAAGAGGCTTTGTAAAAATATCAGCCATATTGTCACAAGTTTTACAATATTCAACAATAATTTCCTTTGATTGTAGTTTCTCTCTGATAAAATGGAGCTGAGTGTCTATATGTTTGGTGTTTTTATGAAACACTAGATTGTGTGCCAATTTAATGGTGCTCTAGTTGTCGCTTTTGATGGAGGTGGGATTCTTCTGTTCTTTTCCTACATCATTGAGAATCCTTCTCAACCAGCTCGCTTCACACGTCGCTGCACACAATGCTCGATACTCAGCTTCACATGAAGACAAGGCTACAGTACTCTGCTTCTTGCTGCTCCATGCTATGACCCCAAATCCTATGCTGAATGTGTAACCTGTGATGGACCTTCGATCATCCAAGTTACTTGCCCAGTTTGAATCTGAAAACCCTACTAGAATAACATCAGATGTGTCAATGTATAAAATGCCATAGTTAACAGTACCACAAAGATACCTCAACATGCTTTTTGTTGCTACCCAGTTACTTTCAAGCGGTTTCAACATGAATTGGCTCAACACACTAACAGAGTATGCCAAGTCAGGTCTGGTTGTAAGATATATCAAGCTGCCAACCAGTTGTCTGTACATTGTAGCATCAACCTCTTTAGTACCATCGTCACTTCTCAACTTCAGATTCTGCTGCAAAGGTGTCGCTGCTGATCTACACTGATCCATACCAAACGTTTCCAATAGATTTTTGGCATACTTCCCTTGGGTAATATAAGTTTGCCCAGTATCTCTGCATACTTCTAATTCTAGATAGTAATGAAGGCTTTCGAGATCTTTCATCTCAAAAACTTGTGTCGTAAGCCTTTTAATTCCTCTGATTAAATCATCTGCATCTCCTGTTATAATCATGTCATCTACATACAAAGAAATCAAAATAATTTGCCCCTGATTATTGTACTTGGTATACAAATTTGGGTCATTTAAACTTCTATGAAAGCCATACTCTAAAAATAAAGAATCAACCTTTTCGTATCAAGACCTGGGTGCTTGCTTTAAACCATATAAAGCCTTTTTCAATCTGCAAACAAGATGTTCCTGCCCCTGCTTTACAAATCCTTCTGGCTGTACTAAGTAAATTTCCTCTTTTAAATCACCATTTAAAAATGAAAATTTAACATCAAGCTGGTGTAGCTCCCAATTACATTTAGTAGCTAAAGCAATAAGCATTATGATTGTATTTAACTTTGCTACATGTGCAAAAGTATCATCAAACTCTATACCTTCCTGCTATGAATATCCTTTTGCAACCAGCCTAGCTTTTAATTTCTCTATACTTCCGTCTGCATTCATTTTTGGTTTAAATAGCCATTTACATCCTATGGGTGTTTTATTCTTAGGCAACTCAACTAACACCCAAGTGTTATTTCTAAGAATAGATTCTATCTCTTCATTCATTGCAGCGCTCCACTCCTTAAATTGAATAACTTCTTTGTAATTAGTGGGCTCTACAATGTTCAAAACATTTGACATCAAAGCATAGTCTCTCAATTTTAATGGCTTTTGAGTCTTCCTGCCTGATCTTCTTGGTAGGGGACTTACCTCAAATTTGTTTTCTTCAGCTATAACTGGGCTTGCATTATCACCTTCTTCCTGTTCTTCTTTTTGCTCTTCTTTCTGCTCATGCTCTCTTTCATCCTCGCTGCTTTCATCCATCAACAATGGAATGTGCCAATCATCACCAATGTCATCTTTCCCTTCCTGTACTTGTTCATGAAACACTACATCCCTACTTGCAAATGTCTTACGAGACTTGGGATTGAATAATTTATATGCTATAAATTTTGTGCCATAACCAACAAAGATGCATCTAACTGCTTTAGGGTCTAATTTCTTCCTATGAGCTTTGGGTATATGGGCAAATGCTTTTGACCCAAATACTCTTAGATGGTTTACTGCTAGTTTGAATTCATATAAAGCTTCAAAAGGAGTTTTGAAGCCAAGATACCTAGTAGGACTTCTATTCTTCAAATATACAACAACGTTGATAGCCTCTACCCAAAAACTATTAGACAGACCCTTACCTTGTAACATGCTCCTTGCGCACTCCACCAAGGTTCTACTTTTGCGTTCTGCAACTCCATTCTGCTGTGGTGTGTGTGGCACTGTATACTACTGAACAATCCCATGAGATTTGCAGAATTTCATGAATTCCCCTAACTTGTATTCTCCCCCTTGATCAGATCGGAGAATTTTTATACTCTTACCAAACTGTTTTTCCACCAAGGTTTTAAATTCTATAAAGCACTGCAAAGTATAAATTTTCTTACTCAGAAAATAAACCCATGAATATCTAGTGCAATCATCAGTAAATAACAGAAAATAATATGCTCCTCCTAGCGACCTTGTCTGCATAGGTCCGCATATATCAGTGTGCACTAGTTCTAAAACATTTGTTTCCTTCCTCCTATCATACACATGAAACTGTTCTCTCTGCATTTTAAGGCACAACCATCACAATTTAACTGAATATTACGAAAGATAGGGAGCCCCTCAACCATACCTTTCTTCTGCAATAACATGAGGTCTTGCAAATTCAAGTGACCGAACCTCTGATGCCAGAGTTGTTCGGCTGCCGATCCTCCTGCAACCATGGCTCGCTTTGGTATACTCTTTGCATCCAGTCTGTATAGGCTTCCAACTCGCATGCCTGTTGCAACCATTTCATTCCTGAAGAACTCGACTCACATATCTTGATCAGTCATCATGGATACAGATATCAGATTTTTCTTAATTCCAGGTACATATAAAAAAAATTAAGATGACTAATTTTTCCATTTGATAACTTAACTGTGTTAGGATATTCCGACACATAGGAAATAGTTAAGTATAGCTTGGTCTAGTATAGAGTTAGGTAAAGTGTGTTTCTTTACTATGTACTTTTGTAACTTACAATCCGACGATCACGATATGTAGTGATCCGACGATTCATTCTCTCCTTGGTATTACCGACACTTGATCCGTGACTTAACACCCGATTGATCCATGATCTCTATTTAAAGAGCGTGGAGGGCCATTTGTAGGTTAACTGTTCATGAGAGAAGATTATGTAAATTTTCATTCTTTTATTAATAAATTGTCTGAAGTGGCCACGTTGGCTCAGGTCGTGGACTGTTTCCCTCTTTGAGCATTTTAACCATGTCAAAAATATTGGTGTATTGATCTGTGATCTGTTTGTGGGCGGTGTCCTTTGGTGTTTTGTGTAAGGAACTTACCCTGTAAATTCCTACATGGTATCAGAGCTATTTGAGGGCCGCGTCCATTGTTGATCCAAATCTGAAGCCGGTAAAACTGCATCCGATTATCGTTTCCTAGATTTGTTGTTTCTGGCTGCTTTCGGGCCAAGAGGACTACTCCGTTGTGTTAGGAGCATCTGTTCTAGTGAGGAACCCTTTTCGTTTCATGCGAAAATGTTTCTGGTAGCCCTAGCTACATCATTTTTAAGATCTGGAGGTATATAGTGTTTATTTGCGGTTTCTAGTTATTTTCTCTCTGTTTATTATTTCGGTTTATTTAGCTTCTTTTTTTTATTACCGGATCTATACCTTTCATTTATGCATATGCTCTTTGCCTTGCGACTCTGTGTGATCTAGGAAAATCAGAAACAGAGAGGAAGGATTTTTCTCATGCGTATGCTCTTTTCCGCTGTGCCTTAGTGCGATCTCAGAAAATCAGAAACATTGAGAAAAATATTTAGTTTCTGGGTAAAGCTAACTTCAAGCCGTAAGGGCTTCTTTTTTTTGTATGTCCGTGCTGGGTTTTGTGCTTTTTGTTTTGTAGGGAAAAAGAGCTTTCTCAAGAAAGCACGCAACCCAAAGCTTTAGTGACCAAAAAAAACAAAGCCGCCCCCTCCCCCCCCCCTCTCTCTCTCAAACTTTTTCTTTAGATCACTTGGTTCAAAGCTAATTTATGAGAGTAGAGATCTTGAGTTCAAGTCTCCTTTTTGTTGGAAAGGGGGCGTTTTTTTTTCATTCCTGCACTTCGTCAGCGCCTTCATCAACGTTTCTTCAAAAAGCCATAACTTCTTCATCCGGAAGCCGTTTTTAGAGCCGTTTTTTTTTTAACCAGCCTAATTTTTCGAGATCTTTCCATCGAAACACTTAGTTTCAACATATATAGCTTCAGTTTCTGTTAAAATGGAAAGTCCATGCTAAGTTATTATTGACAGCACCAACTACTTCCAATGGTGGTCCTACATTGTGGATTTACTTAGAAGTAAAGGTCTTTATAGAATAGCCTTAGGCCAAGAAACCAAACCGAAAGATGAAGATAAGGCCAGCTAAATGGGAAAATAGGAAAGATCAAGCACATGGGTTGATAGGGATGCGTATTTCTCCAGATCTTAGATTCCATATTGTAGAACTTGATACTCCTGATAAAGCAATGGAACAACTTATTAAAGTTTTTTGGAATCAAAAATGAACTTAGTGCCCATCAACTTGAAAATGAGTTGCTTACATTGGACCCCAATAATGTTTCTTGCATTAAAGATTTTTTGTCCAAGTTCAAGACCCTTAGACTTCTCTTGGAAGGTGTTAAGGTTAAGAAAAGAAGATAGTAACCTTATCTATTCCATTCTTACTAAGTTGGGACCAGCCTACTCTGTGTTTGTTTCCACCTTCCATTCTACAAGAGAAGCCTTCATTTCTCAAGGACAAGCCTACAAATCTGCTTCCTCTAATTCTTTTTGTGATTCTTTAATAAGAGAACAAGAAAAACTCTTACACCTTGGTCCTCTTAATCTTGGAAACTCTTCTAAGAAAGCGTTAACCGCCCAGCAGCAACCAAATTCAAAGAATCCTAAGAAGTCATATCCTAAAAGGAATGTTCCTAAACCAAACAAGGTCCCTAAGCAATTTCAACCTCAAAATGAAAAATCATTTCACGAGAATGATAAGGCAAATAAAAACAAAGGGAAGAAGACTGATAGACATTGCCACTTTTGTAATTGAGATGGCCACTTAGAATCAAAATGCTTTAAGAAGATGGAAGCCTTGTAAGTAGCAATGAAGAAGCATAACATCCATTTGGAGAACTCTTCAACTTCAACTTCATCTTCAAGAATGGCACTTTTTGCATGTGGTTGTCAAGCATCTTGGTCTGGCTATGCACTAAATGTATCTTCTTCCTCTCATTCTCATGAGTGGCTCATTGATTCTGGAGCTTCTTATCACATGGCCAAAAACAAAGCCATGTTTTCTTCTTTAAATGATGTAACACCAAAAATATATATGTTGGTGATGATAGATCTCTTAGTGTTGTAGGGACTGGAACTGTTCATATAGACAATGGTCAATTTAATGATGTATTATGTGTTACAACCTTATCCTGCAACCTTCTATCTGTATATCAGATAACTCATTCAGGTGAAGGTAAAATCGTTGAATTTTCACCTCACGATGTTGTAATTAAGGACCTAAGAGATCCTAGACAGATTTTAGCTACTGGCATTGCTGATGATTCTACAAGTTTGTATAAGTTTCACAACTTTGGGTCATCAAATCTTCCCTCGGTATTTGTTGCTCATAATGATGAAGTGAGCAAACTTTGGCATGAGCGATTTGGTCACTTAAACTATCGCTCCTTTCAGAATCTATGTAAAGAAAATATGGTGACAGGTCTTCCAATGGTATCTTGCAGAGATGTTGTTTGTTCCGGATGTGTACT